>ML854063.1:12323-29187 GCA_009831015.1 Picea engelmannii
AACTTTCTATTCATGGAAAGTGGTTAACCCTAAAATAAGGAAAATAGGTTAAGTGACCTAGAAATGGGTTAAGTAACCTAAAAATGGGTCAAGTGACCTAGAATATGAAAGTATAAATAAGAAGCTAGGATCTCTTGTAAAATACACATTTGATAAGAATCCTTTTTGTGGTTCAATGGAGATCTTCTTGGTAATATCTTTTGGAGTATTGATGGAGAGCTTCTTGTGAGAGAATATTATTGGTGTGGATCTCTTGAGCATGATTGAAGATCTATTCTGAGGAAGAGAGAGAGAGGAGGATCTCATGGATGCATCAAAGTTTCAGCAATATCAGAGATCTTGACGACAAAAATCTCGGAGTCACAGAAAACCCTATTTTCTGATGCCCACGCGGGCTGTCTATGTATAGGGTGCATGTACACGTGGGCTGGTTGTGTATAGGGTGAGTGTACATGTGGGATGACTGTGTATAGGGAGCGTGGACTGAATAAAATCATGGAGATTTGTGTTTGAGCTGGTGCCAAGCTCTTGGATGATGAGGCAGGTTCCAGATCTACATTCTATGGCCTCAGATCTATCACTAAGACACTAGTATGGTTACATTATTGTCTTGATAGATGATATTGTTTGATATGTTGTGAATGCTTAGGGAATTCTTGGTATGGCTTCTATGATGTGGCTCAACTTGGTTGATTTTATGGATGGAGTGAGAAGCACTCTTGTGATTCAATAGTGACATGATTGCTATGGTATACTTGTTGTTTATATACGATTGAGATAACATTCATATTGACTTGTTGTGGAGCATGAGCAAGCTATTGGAGAGCTTGGATGTATTGTGATTGGCTATGGGTCAGTTTGGACAGTGGAAGATAGAAGAGAAAGTGATTGGAGGTTGCAGAGGATCTGGGCATGTTGCTCAGAAGCATATGTTTGTTGCATTATACATTGGTCGCATTCACAAGTGGGCTATAGTGAGCTAGGGCACGTGCACACACGGGCGACACTACTGATAGGTCGCGTACCTGTTGACAGATTGATATCTGTTGAGGATTGTTGCCTCATCTCAGTTGGTGCTGAGGGTGTAAGCTGAGTCTTTCATTATAGAGCTGGTGCTCTTGTAGAGTTGTACTCTATTCAATTGTTGTTGATAAACCCCAAGGATTGTAGTCCGTAATATAAAGAAAATTGTACATACATCTTGTGTTCTTTGTGTTCATTGTGGTGATGAATTGTTGATGATACATTGTTGATATATGTTGCTGATATGTGCTCACATATAACTGGTCATAAATGACAGTAATGGGTAATGAATAAATGTTGAATGCTAATTTATGAGTTTTTATGCAAGAGGGAATTTTTGGGAAAAGAGTCCCACACTCATTCACCCCCCCTCTAAGTGTGGTAGGTGTGTCCAACATGCACCTTCTGTCTATTAATGGTCTTGCACTGTCTTATGTTATGATAATACACATTGGGTGAGACTTTCCTTGTAACAAGGGATTGATGTGACAATGATAGAGTATAATGAATTTTCCAGACACATATGTTGACCCTGGTCTACATTTCTATCCAACAACAATGTACTTGTTTAATATATTTTCCACAAAGGAAATGTACATTGTCAACCTAAAAGAGGCTTGGTCCAAAACAAAAAACTTAGGTGAGTCACTTTAAAGTGTTTGGTTTTCTTACATATGGTTTGATTATAGAAGGAAAATGAAGAAACTTGGAAACCAAATGTATGAAATTGATGTCTACTAGTTATAACAGAGCCTAAACTATGTATTGCCCAATTTTCTATGTCTTCTTGAAGTGATTTCTTGTCTTCCATGACATGGTAATTGTCCCTTTGTCCCAGACAACACCCTAGGTGTAAATATCAAGCTTTTTGAAAGTGGAAATGAACTCAGACACACATTATTTTTGCATGCATGATTTCATTGTCTTATGTCTTCCCACTCAACCATGTCCTCTTCCAATTGGAAATATCCTTCACTGCGTTATGAAAATATATATCCTTTACAATGCCCTTGTACTTCACACTTTTGTTGGTGGGTGTCATATCCCTTGTCTTATTGGAAACTAGAGGGGACACATATCCTCCAAGGAAACCTTCTCTCATTGTGCTTGATTTCCCAATTTCTTATTTCAAAATCCCATCATAGTTTCCACAAACAACACAAGGAATTATTATTGAGATAACAAGAGAAAAACATGTCCAATTTTTTTTTTTTCCAACTCTATAAAACATATAGTAAAATCCTTTGTATTGGTTTTTGGGTCCCAACCCTATTTCTCCCAATGCTTGAATTTTTCCACAGCAAGACAATTACAATTCGTGTTCATCTTGATTAAAAATGTTCAAACACATAATTCTAAGTGGAAACTAATGTTGAGTAAAAGGTATGGAACACCTTACTCAATCATTTTCAGATATTTCCTGGCTAGGAAAAGATAGTTGGGAATGGCACCCAGGGTTTATAGCCTCAAAACATTCACTCAATCCACAGGTATTAATTACAAGGATTAAGGTTGATTTTATGATCTGTATATGTTGCCATGTAAAAATAAAAAATATACAAGGCTACAAGAATATATACAACTTTTACAATAAAGTAAACATGGAGACCAAAAGCGAAAGGAGGAACCAAGTCATGAAAACACATGTATGAGACAGGAAAATAATCTGATGTATTCCATTATGATATACACAAGTGTATTTCTATTTATAAATGCCTACGAGGATACAGACCAAAGTCAGATTTAGAGGTTTCCAATGGGAACCATACAAAAATACTCCGACAATAAAATAAAAATGAAATTAATGATCTGGATCATCTTGTCACAAAGATGCTGCGATTTGAATCTACAAGATATCCTTTATTAGCCATGAAAATTAATTAAAAAACAAACAAGAATACACAGACTATCAAGGATGAATAAAACACCTTGAAAACAAGCAGCTGAAAAGTATGATTCAATTTTGAACCTTGTCGCCTTCAATAAGACCCTTCTGTCAACAAGAGGATTAGGCTTTCAAGTAAACTCATAAATGAATGAAAACTGAAACTATCTCATTTAACTAAAGAGCAAACCTTAGTCTTGTCTTCCTCCTTCTATTCTCCTCTTGTCTCTTCTTCTCATTGAACCTTTATTATTTCTCAATAAGTTGAGGTAGTTCAACTACTTTCTTTAGTTAAGTCAAATTAACTTAACTAATTAGTTTAGGGAGAAATAATTAATAATAATATATAAATAAGGGTCTAGTTAATAATTACTAAATAGGTGGGACCCCTTGTGACTCCCATCATTCTTTTGCAAATAATCAAATATAAAATACAAATTTTTACCAATTGGATCACATAACACCCTTGTAGCTCCCATTGATATCATTTAATTCGAATATTTAAATATCAACAAAATTTAAGGACATATGCCAAAAAAAACAATATATCCATTTTATCCAAAAAAATATCCAAAATAAAGCTTGTTGTCCCCAAAAGTTGAAAATTATTAAATACTGTATTCATCATTGAAAAATCATAAAAAACCTTTAAAATCTAAATTTGTTGCTTTGCGAGGAATATTTCCTCTTCTCACAGCTGTCTCCAACTAACTTTCCTTGAGTGGCCCTTGGTTGTTTAGACCCTTGGGGCTGTATTTCGCTGATCACATGAGAGAAGTCATATTTTAGGTGGAGGTGTGAAGAGAAAGACTTAGAGGATTCTGTGGATGGACTGGAGGGGGAAACCGCTGCTTTTCCTTTGTCTTGCAAAGGTTGCGGGATATCAATATTTAATATTTTTCTAGCGTGCGAGGATTGTACTGGCGAAACAACAGGAGCAATTTGAACATTGGGATTAATTGGTGGTGGTAAAGGCAATGACACAGTGGGCCAACCAAATTAAAAAACATAGCTTGAAATAGTTGGTTCAACTCTTGTGGATCAACATCGAAATGAATAGATAACCGAGGCCTTCTATGGCCTCGATGCCACTTACCTTTGCATATGTTATTTCAGCCATTACTACCCCTACTGAAAAAAATCATCCTGTAACAATAATTAACCAGCCATGCAATTCTTAATAACCCATACATGAGACTCTACTTACATAAATCAAGAGTTGGCTCTATAATCTACTACAAGAAACATGCAATCCATCCATCCAAATGCCATTTATTAATTTCCACATGAACAGGGAATTGATAGGGTCAATGGGAGTATGGAGGGCTTGTATTTAGTGTAAAGTGATATCATGGAGGGGGAAGAATTTACAAATACTGTTCAAACAATAAATAAAAACCATCAACTGTATAAAAAAATATCCGAGAATATTAGTCATCAATCTCTGCCATGTCAACTTTCCTTCATTTCCATACAGACTTTTATTAAAAATAAATATCATAGAACAAGGAATGGATAAGTGAAATTGGGATCATGAAGGGGTTGCATTTAGTGAAAAATGGTATGATGGAAGGGATTCCCATGGATATTATTCTAATAATACGTCAAACAATTCCATCCTTGATGTTAATTAATAATCAAAACATTTTATTGTTTCAAGAATGAACAACACTATGTTTCTAGAAAACTCAGAAATATTGTTTCTTTCCAAGGCTACTCGTTTTCCTAAGAAATTGCATTGCATAGTAATCAATTTTATATTGCCCAGGAATTCATTAACAATAATAACACTGCTTATATATAACAGAGTCAAGGAGTGAGCAATATCGTAATAAGCACAACCAGTACAACAAACTGTTGCGAAGTGGACAGGCTATGATCCATAATGTCAACACCAGTAAAGTTTAAACCCATAGGGTCCCATGAAGTGTCTAAAGGTTCCCTGTGTATAACAATAATTTGACCGAAACCACAATTAACCAAACCTTCCAATTTATTGCATTTTGGTTCGTAAAACTTCATTCAAGAATTTCATAATTCATATACAGATGCTACTCGCATTTGAAAACAACACACATCAAGATATATTTTAACAATACCTTTTCAACATTTCCATCGACCCCATATTTTTTCTTGTGAAATACTGTATTTTAAGATGAATAAGTGGGTTCAACATTCCTTCTACCATCAATCAAACCCGTGGCCAAACAAAAGAGCACAAACAATGTTTTTATCAAATTCTGGGTAGGCAAATTTCCACTATAATTTCCAATGCACAGGGTTCAATATGCAACAATGGATAGTAAGGTGGTAGAAGAAAGTGGCTAACAAACTAAGGGTTTGGCTAGAAGGATCATGGAAGGTTTAATCCTTCACAAAAATCCATATTAACACTCACAAACTAGGGACCAAGGCATGAGCACAATAGCCACAAAAACCAACCTCCAAAATGATAGGCATAGTGTCCATATCACCCACAGGTAAGGAGTAGTGATACACTCTTGTCAAACAGGGAAGAAACCAAAAAAAGAGAGACAAGAGGCAAGACAGGCTCGAGAATTTCCCAACAACATTTTTTTCCATAACAAAAATGTGAATAACTATACACAACAAAAGACACCACGCCTCTTTTTCAATGCCATGGTTCAAATACAACCACCACAGGAAACCAAAACCTTGCAAATAACCAATACATAGTCTAAATTCATTCATATAACAACTTTGGAAATGCACAGACCGTGAACAAACAAGAGCCAACTGTTGACTTAAAGAGCAGAGTGAATGTTAATGGATGGAAATGCAAGAAAAGTCCATACCTATGTAAAAAATTGCTAAGGAGAAAAGACCAGCCTGTATACCTCCTCCATGATCGAGAAAAGTGGAGCAACAACAACCAACAAGAACAAATGAAAAATGACTAGGGTGGAGGGATCAAGGTGAGTTATAGTGGTGTTCATTTACTGCACGTCACTTATACATTGACATCCGAATCAATTTAATACAAGCCGACTATACCATAGTTTCCAATGTTTCAATTCTGCAAATGCACCAACCCTTGCCATTATTCCCATTTCACATATAATCAAACTTGGCTAGTGGTAATTAAATCACAACCCAACTTACAATGCAACACTTGTAGCAAGGGTCAAGGTGATCACCCAACTAACCATACACCATATAAAATATAAAAATTAAACCGGAGTGTAGATTCCTCATCCATTCAAAGGAAACATAGTCACATTTTGCTAGAGATAATTTAGACAACATCGTTTCTTGTTTAGTCACCTTGCCCATTTCTTCTTGTAATAATGATTTTGATAGCGGTTTAAAGCAAATAAACTATAGAGTTTGTGTCGCAACCAAGGCATAAACACATGAAATGTAAGTGTCACTTTTCCGTCATAGTCACATAAATCACACAAGGGGTTCCACCTATTAGTATGTTATTAAATATAATTAAATAATAAGGCCTTGCAACCATTTTCAAGAAGGTACCCTATGTTGCGCTTTTGAGCATCAACAAACCAATGAATCCATAGGGAAATCTATTTCCAATAGATTAAGAACTCAAAATGTTTGGTTTCATAGATCGGTGAACATAGATCAAAGAATTATTGACCAAAATGATTATGCAACAAGGGGGAAAAGATGGCTTAAGGGAAAAAATGATCTGGGAATTTGGGAATAACTTGTGAAAAGTGGTACATATGAGGGGGTTTGTTCTTGTATGCATAACATTTGATTAGTCATAGTAAAAGTGTTTCTTTTTTTTAAGGATAAATTTTCTGATATGCTCTTTTGAATTCCAGGATGGAGGGAAGAAATGGGATAGCAGAAAATAGGGAAGAAAATCAAATCATCTATCTAACAACAATATTGGAAGCAAAAATAAATTTCAACGATGTCTAAAAGGATGGCATTATGACAGCTGTGTAACTTTATTGTTATTGATCAACAATACTTAGAGAATGGCATTGTTGTGCCAAAATTGATCCAAAACTTATTTCCGATAAACAAAAAATCAACATAAAATGAAACAACAAAAAATGAACAATCAAATAAACAAAGCAAAATAAAACAACGAAATAGAAAGCTATATACAA
This sequence comes from Picea engelmannii, assembly GCA_009831015.1. NCBI lineage: Eukaryota > Viridiplantae > Streptophyta > Pinopsida > Pinales > Pinaceae > Picea > Picea engelmannii. The sequence continues at coordinate 19,335 of ML854063.1, forward strand.
TAGTGACTTCCACATGACATTTATCAATCAAGTTGGTTCCACATAATGTTTCAAGTGGGAAATGTTTGTACTATAGTAAAACAATCGCTCTTCCAAATCTTTAAAAAGATAAGAGTTTGCGCCTAGGACAAAAGCGATCTTGAAGGGACCTAGACGTAATTTCTGAAACTTCGAATGTCTTCCTCTATCAGCATGGGATGATTCCCAAAGAAATACTTTCTCATTTACTTTAATTTGACATCTTTTGCGCATTTTTTAAAATATTTCTTCACAGTTTGCTGTCTTCTCTTTATGTTTTCCAAGGAAAACATTCTTTGTTCTTCTAAGGCTAATAGTGCATTTATCCTTTTGGGGACATTGGAATAATTTAATTCTTCAATCTGTAGCATTAGCCGTAGGGAAGAGAGTTCCAACTCAGTAGGCAGAATGGCTTCTTGACCATAAAAAAGATGGAAAGGGGTGCAACCTGTGCTTACTTTGGTGGTAGTGCGATCTTCCCAAAGGGAGTAAGTGAGGAGGGTGTGACATTGACGAGGCTTATCTTCAATGATCCTTTTTATGATCCTAACCAAATTTTTGTTAGTAGACTCGGCTTGCCCATTTCCTTGAGGGTGATAAGTTGATGAGGTGAAATGTTTGACCCCCAATTTAGCTAAAAATTGAGTCAATTTAGCGGAAATGAAAGTGGGACCATTGTCTATAGTAATCTCTAAAGGAATGCCAAATATGGAGAAGATATTAGTTTCCAGAAAATAAATTACATGTTCATTCTGTGAGTGTCTAAGAGGGACAACTTCAGTCAAATTAGTGAAATAATCAGTCGCTGTCAAAATAAAAATCTTCCCTATAGAATATGGAGGATTAATTGGATGAATAAAGTCTAGGCCCCATTTAGAAAACAAAAAATTCGAGAGAACATGTTGCAAAGGCATAGCAGAAAGATGCTCTTTCCTAATGAATTTTTGACACTTGTCACAAGATATTTCGAACTTATAAGAATATCAAAAAATTGAAGGCCAATAATAACCATTTCCGATGATTTTAAAAGTAGTAGCTTTAGTAGAAAAGTGGCCACCAACGTGTATAACATAATCTAAAGATCCATGAGTTTCCTATAACAATTTATGTGCTTCCTTATTATTCACACATCGAAGTAATATGCCATCAACAAACCTCCTGAACAAATAGTCTCCTAAAATAATATACCTGGAAGATTCAAGACATAACCTTCTCCTTTGATGAGGATCTAAGTCATCTGGGAATTTCTGATATTGCAAGTAATACACCGGATTTTTATACGAGGGGTGTTTAGCAATATAAAGGGTTTGACTCTCAATATAAAACAATGTTGAAAGAGGATTATCTTGATCGTCAATTTCTTCACTTGCTACAACATGTTGAGCTAAGTGAAGGGCTAAGTCTCATCCCATAATGTTTTTCGAAGTCATGATGGTTAAATCATGCTCCTGGATTTTGGCAAGCCAATGTGAAATCTTCCCTGAAAGATAAGTTTGTGAAAGAAAAAAATTGACATCAGACAAAGGGACTTTTACCAGTGTGTGTTTGCCTAGGATAAAGTGGCAAAATTTCTCTACAACTTTAACAAGAGAAAAGTCATGTTTCTCAATATAAGAGTACTTGAATTTGTCATCTGATAAACTTTGGCCCATGTAAGCTACAAGTTTCTCATTATTCTGATAATCAAATTGTAAGAGGATAGTAGAATCTTCTTCCTAGTGGCATTAGTGTATATGATAAAATTGTTCTCAAAGTCTAGTTTCACCAGAGTTAGTACATAACTGATTTCCTTCTTAATCCTTGCGAAAGAATTTTCGACATCATTTGTCCAAGAAAATGAGTGATCTTTCTTTAGAAGGTTATGAATCAATTTAACCATTAAAGAAAAATCAGTAGCAAACCTGTGGACAAAGTTGATAATACCCATAAAGGCTTGAACCTCCTTTTTGGAAGTGGGGGAAAGAAGGTTCAGGATAGAAACAATCCTTTTGGGATCTATGCTTATTCCTGAATAAAAAACGATATTTCCAAGGAGCTTTCCCTTGGTGATGCAAAAAATAGATTTAGAAGGATTAGGGAAATGCTGAATTTTTTACATCGCATGAGAACTTTCTTGAGATGACCAAAGTGATCCAATCGATCCTTTGAATAGATAGACAAATCATCAAGATATACTTGGATAATTTTACTAATCATATCATCAAAATCTATTTTCATATCTCTCTAGAAGGTGGTACCTGCGTTAGATAAGACAAGAGGCATGTGTTCATAAGAAAATGTGCCCCATCATGTAGTAAATGTGGTTTTGTATCTATCAATCCCTTTTACCTTGATTTGATTATATTCGAAGAAACCATCAAGTAAGGACATCATCGATCCTTTGAATAGACAAACAAATCATCAAGATATACTTGGATAATTTTACTGATCAGATCGTCAAAAGTTATTTGCATAGCTCTTTGGAAGGTGGCACCTGCATTAGATAATCCAAAAGGCATGTGTTCATAAGAAAATGTGCCCCATCGTGTAGTAAATGTGGTTTTGTATCTATCAATCCTTTTTACCTTGATTTGATTATATCCAAAGAAACCATCAAGTAAGGACATCATTTGTGACCCTGCAATCTGTTGCAAAATCATTTCCATATTAGGGAGAGGAAAATTATCTTTTATGCTAGCTCTATTCAATGCACACAAATCAACGCATAATCGAATCTGAACAGTTTCTTTCCTAACAGGAACCAAATTTGAAAACCACTTAGAAACTGGAAATATTATACCATCTTTCAAACTTTTTTCCAACTCCTTTATAATAGTATCTTCAAGTGCGGGGTTAATGGGTATTTGTTTTTGTCTCATTGGTTTTATCCCTTGCTTTATAGGAATGACATGTTGTATGAGAGAAGGATCAAAACCACGAAGATCCTCGTATGACCATGCAAAAACATCTTGAAATTCACGTAGTAGTTCCGTGAATTTCACCTTTTCCTCATCGGAACATTGGGCACATAGTTTAACCATCTTTGGAGATTCAGAGGTCCCAAGGTTCAAGGAAATGGTATCACCCACTTTCCTTTTCGACTCCTCTTCCTTACATGTCTCTTTGTTGTTCACATCACTCGATGAAAATGAACTCTCAAGAAGATTCAAGTCTTTTGGAAAATTTTCATCTTCCATAGATATGATTTCCTTAGGCTTAAACGATTCATTTTGTATGAAAGCATAGATTCCTTCATCATTAGGGAAAACCTACCATGATTTTACATTATCTGGAATGTGAGGACGATATAAAGATTGAAAAGTGCAATCAGGCCTTTGAGGTAGAAGTTGCGGAGTAGGGGGTGCCGCAAATACAACTAACCTATCAACCATTGAATTAAGTTCTCTCTTAACATGAGATGTTAAATGATAATAGGTTTGAGATAAGCATGCAAACAACTTGGGTATATCATTTCATCAACTTATTTCTAGGAGAATATATTTTACGCACAAGGTTCACAACAAGTTCAGAATCACCAAAAATTGTAAGGTGGCCGCAACCAAGGTTATAAGCATTTTCGATGCCTAGCAATAAGGCTTCAAACTCAATGACATTGTTTGTGAAAGAAAACTCTAACCTATAAGAAAAGTTGTGTATTTTACCTATAGGTGAGTACAAGATAATTCCAACTCCATTACCTTCATTTGAGAATGAGACATCGAAATGCATGTGCCACATACTGTCTTCTAAATCAATTTGTTCTAAAGTTGTGTCACCCTCATTAGCAAAGATAGAGTACACCCCTAAGTCTTCCTCAAGATAATTTTATTCGGTTGAGGAATACTCTCTATGTATGGTGAAATTATTCCTTCTCTTAGGACTATGATATTATTTCCATTCGAGGGAACGGATAAGTGTGTCCCATCAAGCGAAAGATATCCACCTATTAGGGCTTGCTAGTCTCTTCCTAAGATAATAGAATAGTTGCTTACTCACATGTCGATTACTTGGATGCTAAGGGTTGTCCTTATTTCAGGATGTGCACATAGAACTAAAGTTACATCTTTGATTTCACATATTGTTGACTTCTGCAAACTGTTATAGGAGAGCATGCTTCTAGAATTTTCATTATTACATGATAAACCCAACTCTTCCATGATGATTTTTGAAATTACGCTTAGGCCCGAACTGCCATCAATTAGGAAACAATGGGCTATCTTATCCATAATTTTTACAGAAATGAAAAATTGAGGGTTTTTTACAGGGTGTCTAAAATTATTTATGCCTATCTTATTTACAGTGGGATCCTCTTCTTTTTCCTCTTCGGAAAGATTGGCTATGGTGGAAGCTCTTCCTTCCATAAAATTCCTGAGATTCTTTTGTTGTTCAGGGATGAAAACCATATCCAAAAGAGTAGCATTGGACTTGATATTATCCAGTTGGTTAAGGATGTTATATTTGGAAGAGGGAAGAGGGGAAGGAACTCCTTGACTCTTAGTAACTTTGAGAGTTTGTACATTAGTACCTTATGAAGATGAGGGTGGAACAAAAGAAGCACGAGGAGGATCGTATTTCCCTTTAGGATCATAAGATTTGTTCCTAGTATTTATGATCATAACATCTTCCAGTTCTGCCCAATCTAGAATGACGATAGTGGTTTCAGTCTTCTTGCCAAAGATTTTATCTTTTGCACTCTTCTTAACTAAGAAAGTACTTTCTTCATGATTTTCTTCACAGAAGTTACACCAACTACGAGACATAATGGCCTTGGGATGAAAATTGTTTTCAATTATATTCCTAAAAGGTGTTACAGATGAAGAATATGCCCTAGGAGTAAGTGAGGGAACATTCCCCTTTCGTTCATAGGCTATCATTCGGTTTTTCATATCTTGTACAAGTTGTAGGAGGGAACATATATATGTTTGTTTTATTGAGTCTCCTTTAGAGAGACATGTTCTTTCAAGTTGCTCTTCGTGCTCTAGGAAAGTGTGGAGAGAGGAGCCAACATTGTCAATAGCCTTTTATTCGAGCCTATGACGATAAGGAGAGGGAAGCACATTATAGTAATGCATGAAAGAGGCTTGGTTTTGGGGGCGGATTAGTTCAGGGATTTGATTGTACAACTTTGTGAAATGAAGGTTAAAGGACTTAATAGTCTCACTATATTTGTAATAAATATTGTTATATTCCATTAACTATTCGGTCAGGCTCTTGGATTGTCCATAAGTGGACTTGAACCAATAAACCAACTCTTCCCAAGTGGAAAGGATCTTTGGAGGGAGATCAAAGAAATCAACTTCTTCTTTCCATTCAAGGGAGTTGACAAATAAGCGCATGCATGTATCATTATCGTTAGCCTCGATATTATGACCAGCATTAGAAAACACCACTAGGTGTTCATTTGTAGAAACTGTATTATTCCCTAAAAAATTAGGAAGATGCTCCTTGAAATTGGGTAACAGACAAGTAGCATGTGTTAGATTCAAGTGAGAATATACGTGCCATGGGGTGGTCTTAGCATCTTCCTCAAACTGAAAAGCATGTACTTATTCATAACTTTAGCACGGTTGGTATCCAATTGTATAGGAAAATGATGAATATATATAATACCAATTACCAATGAGGCCAAAGGTTGGGATGATGAAGCACCTCCAACACCACTAGCACCACCCGCAAATGCCATTTTGAAAGTGATGGGTAAGGCAGAAAAGGGGGAGCTGGCAGAATTTGATAAATTCCTCCTTAGAGTGCTTTCCTAGGTCAACAAAATGTCTTTCCTCCTTCCTATTTCAATGATAGGAGTAGCTTAAGTGAACAATCCTCTTCTTCTTCTAGAAATGCGAGGATTTGAGGACATGAAAATGAAAACCAAATACTAAGGAAAAGGAGGTTACTGTTGGTTTCTAGGCTGCCTTTTCCTGGCTTCCCAATGTTCACGGATACTTATATCTTGTTCAACTACTTCCCAATAGTGTTCAAGTTCAGACCGGGTACTAGTAGTTTCTAGGATAATATTGAATAAAGTCAAGGCAATGCTAGTTTGGTATTTAAAACCATTTTCAATATTAGGATGCCTTGTAGAAGGTACTTTCATGAGAAAAATCAATCAAAGAGTGCTAAAAAAAACTAGAAAGATTCAAAGATAATCGTGAATACAATCAACTAGAGAGATATGGAAGATCTCCCTAGTATGGTCGCCAAATAAAAGTTGAGGAAAAGGTATGGAACACCTTACTCAATAATTTTCATATCTTGCTTGTCTAGGACAAGATAGTTGGAAATGTCACCTAGGGTTTATAGCCTCAAAACATTCACTCAATTTGCAAGTATTAAATACAACGATTAAGGTTGATTTTATGATTTGTATATGTTTCAATGTAAAAATAAAATTTATACAAGGTTACAAGAATGTATACAACTTTTACAATAAAGTAAAAATGGAGACCAAAAGCGAAAGGAGGAACCAAGTCATGAAAACACATGTATGAGACAGGAAAATAATCTGATTTATTTCATTATGAGATACAAAAGTGTATTTCTCTTTACAAACCCCTATAAGGGTATGGACTAAATTCAGATTTAAAGGTCTCCGATGGTCACCATACAAAAAGAATCTGATAGTAAAATAAAATTGAAATTAATGATATGGATTATCTTGCCACAAAAATTCTCCCATTTGAATCTACAAGATATCCTTTATCAACCATGAAAATTAGTTCACAAATAGACAAGAATACACAGACTATCAAGGATGAATCAAACACCTTTAAAACAAGCGGCTGAAAAGTATGATTTAGTTTTGAACCTTGCTACCTTCAATAAGTCCTTGCTATCAACAAGAGGATTAGGCTTTCAAGTAAACTCAAAAATGAATAAAAACTAAAACTATCTCATTTAACTAAAGAGAAAACCTTAGTCTTGTCTTTCTCATTCTATTCTCCTCTTGTCTCTTCTTCTCATTGAACCTTTATTCTTTCTCAATAAGTTGAGGTAGTTCAACTACTTTCTTTAGTTAAGTCAAATTAACTTAACTAATTAGTTTAGGGAGAAATAATTCATAAAAATATATAAATAAGGGTCTAGTTAATAATTACTAAATAGGTGGGACCCCTTGTGACTCCCATCATTCTTTTTCCAATCATCAAATATAAAATACAAAATTTTATCATTTGGATCATATAACACCCTTGTAGCTCCCATTGATATCATTTAATTCAAATATTTAAATATCAACAAAAATTAAGGACATACCCCCAAAAAAATAGTATATCCATTTTATCCACAAAAATATTCAAAATAAATCTTGTTGTCCCCAAAAGTTGAAAATTATTGAATATTGTCTTCATAACTAAAAATCATAAAAAACCTTTAAAATCCATATTTACTGCTTTGCGAGGCATATTTTCTCTTCTCACTATTGTCTCCAACTGACTTTCCTTGAGTGGCCCTTGGTTAGTTAGATCCTTGGGGTTGTATTTCGCTGATCACATGAGAGAAATCATGTTTTAGGTTGAAGCGTGAAGACACAGACTTAGAGGATTATGTGGATGGACTGGAGGGGGAAACCAATGCTTTTTCTTTGTCTTGCACATGTTGCAGGATATCAGTTTTTAAACTTTTGCTAGCAGTGCGAGGATTGTACTATTAACACAACAGGAGCAATTTGAACATTGGGATTAATTGTTGGTGGTAAAGGCAATGACACAATGGGCCAACCAAATTAGAAAACCCAGCTTGAAACAACTGGTTCAGCTCTTGTGGATCTACATCAAAATGAAAGGAGGAACCAAGTCATGTACGAGACTAGACAATAATCTGATTTATTTCATTCTGAGATACACAAGTGTATTTCTCTTTATAAACCTCTGCGAGGGTATGGACCAAAGTCATATTTAGAGGTCTCCGATGGGCACCATAAAAAAAGACTCCAATAATAAAATAAAACTGAAACTAATGATCTGGATCAACTTGTCACAAAAATGCTTCCATTTGAATATGCAAGATATCCTTTATCATCCATGAAAATTAATTCACAAACAAACAAGAATACACAGATTATCAAGTATGAATCAAACACCTTTAAAACAAGTTGCTGAAAAGTATGATTCAGTTTTGAACCTTGCTGCCTTCAATAAGACCTCGTTGTCAACAAGAGGATTAGGCTTTCAAGTAAATTCCGAAATGAATGAAAACTAAAACTATCTCATTTAACTAAAGAGCAAACCTTAGTCTTGTCTTTCTGCTTCTATTCTCCTCTTGTCTCTTCTTCTCTTGTCTTTCTCCTTCCATTCTCCTCTTGTCTTTAGTTAAGTCAAATTAACTTAACTAATTAGTTTAGGGAGAAATAATTAATAATAATATATAAATAAGGGTCTAGTTAATAATTACTAAATAGGTGGGGCCCCTTGTGACTCCCATCATTCTTTTTCCAATCATCAAATATAAAATATTTTTTTTTATCAATTGGATTATATAACAACCTTGTAGCTCCCATTGATATCATTTAAATCAAATATTTAAATATCAACAAAATTTAAGGACATATCCCCAAAAAAACAATATATCCATTTTATCCACAAAAATATTCAAAATAAAGCTTGTTGTCCCTAAAAGTTGAAAATTATTAAATATTGTCTTCATCAATGAAAAATCATAAAAAACCTTTAAAATCTAGATTTTTTGCTTTGTGAGGCATATTTCCTCTTCTCACTACTGTCTCCAACTGAATTTCCTTGAGTGGCCCTTGGTTGTTTATACCCTTAGGGTTGTATTTCGTTGATCACATGAGAGAAGTCATATTTTAGATGGAGGCGTGAAGACAAAGACTTAGAGGATTCTGTGGATGGACTGGAGGGGGAAATCACTGCTTTTCCTTTGTCTTGCATAGGTTGCGGGATATCAATATTTAATCTTTTTCTAGAGTGTGAGGATTGTACTGGAGAAACAACAAGATCAATTTGAACATTGGGATTAATTGGTGGTGGTAAAGGCAATGACACAGTGGGCCAACCAAATTAAAATACCTAGCTTGAAACAACTGGTTCAACTCTTGTGGATCAACATCGAAATGAATAGAAAATCGAGGCCTTTATGTAAATGTGTTGAACCTGCATAGAATAGATCTAGCTAAAAAATAATACACACATTTGCAGAGAGATTTGGAGAAAGAAGAAGAAGGACAGAAAGAATGGAAGAATTCTCATTAACCGTTGTGAATAATGAATAATTTACACATGATATGCTCTGTATAACTCAATGAGTTTGAATTGAGGATAACCAATGCACCATAGTGGTGGTCTAGAGTGATTTGGACACACACCAACAGTTACGGGAGTGAACTGCCACCTAGTCTAGTCTCTCAGGTAGTTACGGGAGTGAACTGCCACCTAGTTGAGTTAACTAGTCAACTAATCTTTAGTTAACTGCATGAATAGAGATTGGTGAGGAGTTGACTCAGGGAATCAAGGCTAATGTGCCACTCTAGTGATGATACCAAGGCAAGGCCAAATTAGCATGGTGATGATCCCAATGTTGCATGGTGACAAAACCAATGCAACATCTAAACTCAACTCAACTTGTCAAACTGAAGTGTCAACTAAAAGAGAATATTCTCCAGGTGGAATATTCTCTCCTAAAATATAGGGGACTGGATAATGACTAATTATGACTAATAAATAAGGAAAAAACTTAGGAAAAAGAAATCTTAGGTGTGTGTGAAGTAACTCCAACACCCCCCCTGAACATCACTATGGTGAAAATAAAGATTGGGTCCTGGCAACAAGGCCATGTTAGGTACCCAAGTACAAAATATACACTGAAAATAAAGTGAGGAAAGAGGGAAAAATGCATGGGAAAT
>ML854064.1:2962-13138 GCA_009831015.1 Picea engelmannii
CCCTTCTTTAGGACTTAGGATAAAATAATTATCGATACTTTATGTTCAAAAAAATATTAATTTAATATTCCTTTTTGGCTTAAGCTCTCTCGCTTAGCCCTTTCCTTATCTTTTGGCCCTCCCTTTCCCTAACTAGTGGAATCTAGTCCCCCTTCTCTTTTATCATGGTTGGTATGTGTGGAGCGATGTATTTTATATTAATCATGAGACATATACAAAATAGGCGCACTGGCCTTTAACATCTAGGTGCTCTGGCCTAATTCTAAAACATAAGCATCATGGCTTATAATACTGGCTCACCATCGTATAATGCATATCATATACATAAAGGTTCACTGACCTTAATATTGCGTGCACTTTAGTTACTGCATGTTGTATTTGTTGTCCTCAAGGTTGCACGCACTTTAGTTACTGTGCGTGGTATCCAAAAATGTGCACACTACATCACTTTACTGCGCAGTATATGCGCGCACCATGCCATGAAAGGTGTATTACAAAAATGATGTCTAAACAACTCACTAGCTTAAATATACTTGGATTACACTTGCATTTGTGTTCGGCCGAGGGATATTACAATCCCCTCCCCTTTTTTATGTACTGTCCTCAGTGCATCATGTACCCATATACAAAAGAAAATTCAAAATTTTTCAAAAAGATGCAGGTATTCTACCCACATTGCATCCTCATGCTCCCAAGTAGCATCTTCAGGTCTATACCATGTCCATTGAACCTTTACAAGCCTTATGGCTCGATTCCGGAGTTGTTTGATTTTCTGGTCGGAAAATGTTCACCGGATGCACTTGGAAAGCGCCTTCTTTCTCCGCCTGAATAACATTCCAATCAACAACATGATTAGCATCAAGTATGTATTTCTTTAGAAATGATACATGGAATACATTATGAACAGACATAGATGCAGGCAATGCAATCATATAAGCAATTGGACCAATCCTCTCTAGTATTTCAAATGGTCCAAAAAATCTGGCTGCCAACTTGGCGCAACTTCCTAGCTTCAGGGAACTCCTGTTATCTTTCACCTTCAGGAAAACATGATCACCCACTTTGAATTCTCTGTGGATTTTTTTTTATCAGCATAACTTTTCCGTCTGTCTTGGGAAGCTTTCAAATTCTTCTTAATTTTTAACATTTGGTCCTCCATATCCTTGAGAAACTCTGGCTTGACTATTTTTCTATTAGATGGGTTATCCTAGCTCACTAGAGTATTGCACCTTCTGCCGTAAAGTGCTTCAAATGAGCTCATCGTCAATGATGCCTGATACCCATTGTTGTAAGCAAGTTCTACTAAATGTAGGTAGTATTATCATTTTGACGGTTTATCCATCACATACATTCTAAACATATCTTCTATCACTCTATTCACCCTCTCTGTTTGTCCATCAGACTCAAGATGGTAAGTTGTACTAAATTTCAGATTCGTCCCAAACCCTTTGAACAATCCTTTCCAAAAATTCGAGGTGAATTTTGGGTCTCTATCAGACACAATCATTTTAGGAATTCCATGCAATCATGCCACTTCCTTCATGAAAATATTAGCAACATCTACTACCTTGTGAGTAGCTTTCAGTGGAGTAAAATGGGCATCTTTTGTAAGCTTGTCCACCACCACCATAATCGAATCATGTACCTTTCCTGTTCTGGGAAATCCTGTAATAAAATTCATTGTCACCACTTCCCACTTCCATTCAGGGATGGGCAAAGGTTGCAACAATCTTTTTGGGTGCCTATGTTCTCCTTTCACTTTCTGGCATTCCATACATCTTGTGATGTATTCTTCTATCTCTCTCTTCATACCTGGCCAAAAGTATTGGCTCTTGACCGCTGCTACTGTTTTCGAATATCTAGGGTGCCCTGCATAAGGAACATTATGCATCTCATGCAAAATTATATGTTTCAAGTCCTGGACATTTGGTACAAAAATTATGTTCTTGTGCAACAGTATTCCATCTACTCCCAACTTATAAATATCCATATTTTGTGGTGTCTTACCTTGCTGTAATTTTGCTATAAATTCTTTGTATTGTAGGTCTGTATTTGCAGCCTCCTGAATTTTGCTTTTAACATCAATCCGATACATGTTTATGGTTGTAGCATGTAGTTCATGCACCCTCCTACTGAGTGCATTAGCCACTTTATTTTCTTTCCCCTTGATATGCTTTATATCAAAGTCATATTCACTTAGAAATTATAACCATCTACTTTGCCTATCATTTAGATTTGGTTGATCAAATAAATATTTCAAACCATTGTGGTTTGTTCTTAGCTCAAACTTTTTTCCCATGAGGTAGTGTCTCCATTTCCTCAGGGCATGTACTATGGCTGCCAACTCCAAATCATGAGTGGCATAGTTTCTTTCATTCTCTTTCAACTTCCATGATTCATAAGATATCACAAATCCATTTTCGTTGAGGGATCCACCAAGTCCTTCATTACATGCATCTGTGCATACAATGAAATTTTCGTTTGTGTATGCAATCCTTAGTATTGGATAACTTGTCAATAATTGTTTCAATTGTTAGAAATTCCTTTCACAGTCCGACATCCACTGAAACTTCATACCCTTTCTTTGCAAGGAAGTGATTGGGTGTGCTATCTTTGAGAATCCTCCAATGAATCTCTTCTAGCAGCCTGCAAGGCCCATGAATGATCTGACCTCTGTCACATTCTTTGGTGATGACCATTCTCTAATGGATTCTGTATTCTTAGGGTCCACTTCTATCCCATCTTTTGAGATTATATGCCCCAAATAATGATTTTGTTTATGATAAAATGAACACTTTCTCAATTTGGCATTCAACTGATGCTCCCTTAATACTTGCAATGCCATCTTCAAATGATGTTCATGCTCTTCCTCTTACTTAGAGTATATAAGAATGTCATCTAGAAAGACAATGACAAACTTGTCTAAATATTCTCGAAAAACACCATTCATTAAGCACATGAAAACAACTGGTGCATTTGACAACCCAAATGGCACCACTGTGAACTTATAATGACCATACCTTGTCCTAAAGGCAGTCTTGTTGATATCTTGTTCTTTAATTCTTACCTGATGGTATCCCAATATGAGATCTATCTTTGAAAAGATATTTTCATCCTTCAATTGATCAAAAAGATCATCGATCCTTGGCAGAGGATACTTGTTCTTGATAGTCACTTTATTCAACTGTCTTAAATCAATGAAAAATCTTAACGTTCCATCTTTATTTTTCACAAACAAGAATGGGGCACCCCAAGGTGACACACTTGGTCATATATACCCCTTCTTTAGAAGTTCTTCAAGCTGCATTTGTAACTCCTTCAATTCTGGCGTAATCATTCTGTAAGGAGTCTTTGACATGAGAGCTTCTCTTGGTGTCAGATTTATAGAAAAATCAATGTCTCTCTTTATGGGTAGTCCTGGTACCTCCTTCAATACATCTTCAAAATCTTTTAGGACTGCATAATCCTCCAAATTTGGCACCCTGTCTTTAGGTGTCTCCTCCATATGAACTGCAAATATTTGACATCCTCTTCTATAACATTTCTTCAGTTGCATTGCTGAAATTTCTCTAACGGTTACTGCCCTGGGAATTCTCTACACTTTCCTCTGGTTCCCTTCTTCATCCAAGTAAGTGAATTCTTTGTTATGATAATCCAATAGAGCATGATGTGGGTCCAACCAATCCATCCCAATTAGACACTCATAGGAACCTAAAGGTAAGATGTTCAAATCTGCTTTGGTGCTCAGTCCGTTCATGTCCATAAGACATGACTTAACCATCTCATTAACCTTTCTTTTGGCTCTTATAGCCAACTGTACCAACCAAGATTTTCCATTCTTTCTTCTTGGAAGTTTCAAACTTTCTACCATCTTAGGATCTATATAACTATGACTAGCTCCTGAATCAATTAAAATAGCAATGGTTTGGTTGTTAATCATACCTTCCACTTGAATCATGTGTGACTAGTATTCTTCTTGCTTGTTATCCAGGGCTTGATATATCCTTGGCACATTTCTTCCCATGTCCTCCTCTGTTTCAGCTTGATGTACATTATAAACAATCCTTCATTTTTCACCTCTATGAGGACTATCTCTGGATCTATGATATCCTTTACAACCCCAACATTGAATAGGTGGTTGCCTTGGCCTTTGGCCTTCTGCCTCTATCGTTTTGGGCTCTTTAGGAGTTTGTGGTCCCTGTGGACTATTTCTGAAGAATGTTGGATTAAGTCCTTTCTTCCTCTAATCCACCTTGAACTTCTTTTTGTCTTTCCAAGATTTTTGGAAAGTTGTCCTCGCTTTCTACTGATCATATAGACATTTAGCTCACCTTATGGTCTCTTCCAATGTCTTGGGATCATCATACTGTATTTTGTCACCGATGAAAGCTGGCAATCCACTCAAAAACCTTTGAATTTTAACTGTCTCATCCTTGATGAAGGAGATGTACTTCAATAGTTCTAGGAATCTTCTTTTATATTCATCTATGGTCATGCTTCAGAGCTTGATTTCAAGGAAATCTTTCATTTTCTTATCATAATATCTCTTATTCAAGTATTTCTTCTCAAAATACCTCTTAAATTCCCTCCAAGTAATGCTCTTCTCTTTGATGTGTTGTACCTGCACAAGTTGATCCCACCACATGGATGCCTTTCCTTTGAGTTGATAGATGACAATTCTACCCTTTGCATAAGAAGAAGAATTTTGTAATTGAAAATACTTTCTCATGCCCAACAACCATGTTTCTGCATCTTCATCCTTCTTGTGCTCACCATCAAATGTAGGAGGTTTGATTTTGTTCATTTCTCCTCGTAGTTCATCCACCCCAGACCTCTTATGTTGTCCGACAGGGGATGGAATTGTGCTTCTACCTGCTCTTTTTTTGGAATTCTTCGGGGAGTGATGGTGGTGTCTGCCAACATTTCCTGATTTCTTTTTTTCATCCGAAGGTTTGTGACTTCCAGATTTTCTTGAGTCACTTTCTTTTTCCAATTTCTTTTATATCTTGTTTAGACTTTGCAATAACTTCATGTTGAAGTAATCTCGCTGCTCTTTGCCTCTCATAAGCCTTTTGTTATCAACTTTATGGCTTTAGACATCCTTTTGCAAATTTTTAATGGTCTCTACAATATTTATGTTTTCATCCCTCTCCTCTCCATTTCCATTGGAGTTTGTTCCTTCGATGTCCAAATGGACATTAATCCCTCTGCTCTCATCTTGTTGAATGTAATTTGTCTGTGTCTCTTCCATTCATATGGATTTGGTATTGATCTGATCTGATCTAGTTGTTGTTAATTCTGAAAAATGTGCAGCCATTAAAACTTATTAGGTTAACTAAATCAACAATCCATGAGAAATATGAACTATTTCGGCTCAATAAATATATCATAATTATATTCTCTGATTTCTTGGTGTTGCCACCATGACGATTCTTAGACAAGACCCAAGTTTTCAGAACTTAGCAAGAACTACATCATCATGCAGAGATACATCGGGTGAAAGGTGGTTTGCCGAAACCACTTTTGCATAAGTTCTAATGTCACATGCTTCAATATGTCAAATCCACCATTCGTGGGATAGGTGAGGGCTAGTTAGATCACTCCATCTCATTCTCTCGGTACATCATAGTTGTTTGAAGTTAGGTGAGCTCCTCCATGTAACGAAATCAAAATGTTTAATCATTTGAAATGGATTATTCGAGCATGGAAACCCATCGTACTTGTGCGCACATATGCCAATGATTCATGATTGAGGCTTTATAATAACCAACTCTCGAGTATGGAAGCATCATCTTATACATCAGTGAGCAGTCACCAAACTGGTTCGAGCTTCTCATCTCTTCAAAAGTATTTTGGTTCCCACACAACTAAGGTATATGGACCCAGTTAAATCCAATGAGACTGGTTATTCGGGAAACATGTTAAATTTTCCTGCGAGTACGAAGGAAAAGGTAGTCGCACAAATACTGGCGACTAAATTTCACATAGTACTTATTACTAATTCTAGATTGGAAATCAGGCTAAATCCAATCATGAAATATCTGGTTATCAACAGACCAGCTGCTAAGAAGAAATGAAGCAAGTGACAGAAGAAAGAACCCATCGCTGAAGCGACTGAAAGTGTTGGAGAGAATCGACCGATCTGGTTAGCTTCTTTTAAGGAGGAGCTAGTTAAGCTGAAATGAGCCCTCAAATACAATTGAGTATATTTCAACGATTTTTGGATAGATGGTAGCAGAGGTAAGGAATCTCCGAAGATGATAGACATGTTCTTGTTCGGTCTCTTTAAATAAGGCAACTTCTATTTTGAATCATCCCCTTTTGTAATTTCGGATTTTAAATGAATATATAAGCGCAGTAGCAGATTTTGTACTTCTTAGGACAAGATTCCAACTGATGGTGATATGAATCTTGTTTCCTTTAATATTATGTGTCTTCTTGTAACTTATATTTCACTTTCAACTTTCTAAATAAAACTCAAAATTCATATCACTCGCTTGACTCATTTTAAATAATACTTCAATGCAGTTGTGTATTCCTCTTTCTTTGAATACTATGTAAATTTTCTATTACACTCAGGTTCATCATCTTAATTAACCTTTCAGACGATTTTGCGAGCATAAAATTCAACTTGTGTACATTTATTTATCATGCAAAGTGACTTTATAAGATAATTCATGCTTCTGTGCACCTGTATCTGCTATACATTTCCTCTTCATCGTGCCAATAACTTGCGCGTACTACTTCTACATTGCACATCAATATCCACTGCACATTATTTTTGTATTGCGCTTGGATATTCCACATCCATTTCACTCTATGCATTGTACCGTGATAAAGTTCAATATGCCTTACCACATACAATAATCTGTATGCCCCATCAAATACTCTGTCGCTACCGCGCACAATCACCTGCATGCACCCTTGCCTGCACTTTAGCGATACAACTCATATTCATACTGTGTGCGCACCAACCAAACTTCACCGTGGCTTACCATACTGTGCACACCACATGCACCCTTACTATGTGTATGCACTCCACGCAATGCTAAATTTAGCGCTCACATCCCTACATATTATTCTTCCACTCGGTGGTTCAATTTTCCATGAACGCAAATATATTGTATACCATACTGTAATCGATACCATACTATAATCTTGTCTCCATTCGACTCTTTTGGACCATTTAGGCTCAGTGTCGAAAACATATGCTCTAATACCATACTATAACGCACCTCCCCGACCACCAACAGGCAGGGGAACGTCACTACTCAGACACTCAACTTAGTTCTGACAACATAAGGTAACAACCCAATATCCAACTGAGGTATGTCACATAATTTTTCTTTTTAAATACATATAGACACACATAGGCATACATACATATTGAACTGCATGCAATTAAACATATACATAAAATGCTCTAGCGGAAGCTTCACATATAAAACATAAATAAACAGTTGCATTCTATGAATATATGATTTCCAGGTTGTATTAACAGTAAACACAGACATGCAACGTACACAGGGGTATACCCTTAAACATACAGATAGATATGCTCACACATGCAATAAAACCCTTAAATTAACACATAAATAACAATGCAGCATGTATATTCATCACGGAACCGATACTCATCTTGGTAATAATGTCACCAACTGTGTGCAGACCATCCACAAACCTCCCAGCCTTAGACTACATTATTCATCACTCTCAACAGTGAGTCACCCCCGAGCTGGAACTAGACTCCACCCGAGTAATGGATTCCTAACTAGGCTAAAGGTTCACGGTCAAAAGGAAGGACTCCATGTCAGGTGCTCACTCAACTGATAGCCTACAACCTCTCATTCCCCACATGCCTATCCCACCCAAGGAATTGTGCCCCTTCTCTGCTCAATAGTCCTTTGGCTGCCTCACTTCCCTTCCAGGTCTTCAGCAACAGGCGGGACCAGAAGTCTCAGAGCACTGTAGCTGTAGTTTAGCACCTTCAGGAAATCGATCCCCAACAATTCTCTCACTCAGAGAATTGCTCATGGGCCTGACAACCCGCCTCTTCAATCTTGCTCCCAAGATGGCAGGTACACCAACAAGAAAATGGTTATGGAAATAGGTTCATGTACAGTGATAGGAAAGTACGAGGATATCTCGATGACTGTTCAAATAAATGGTCATGGATTCATGGTATATTTTATGATTCCTCCCCCATAATGGTTTTTTGGTCGAAGGAGAAATGGTAAGATCCCCCCCAAAGGTACTAATTCTTGACAATAAGTATGCATGTCTCCAACTTGACACTTGTCATGTTGGAAGCTTCTCTGATACACTTGTCCCCTTATTTAGGACTTAGGATAAAATAATTATCCATACTTTATGTTCAAAGAAATATTAATTTAATATTCTTTTTTGGCTTAAGCTCTCTCACTTATCCCTTTCCTTAGCTTTTGTCTCTCCCTTTCCCTAACTGGTGGAATCTAGTCCCCCTTCTCTTTTATCGTGGTCGGTCTGCGCACAACGATGTATTTTATATTAATCATGAGACATATAAAAAATAGATGCATTGGCCTTTAACATCTAGGTGCTCTTGCCTAATTCTAAAAGATAGGCATTCTGGCTTATAATATTGTCTCACCAGCCTATAATGCATATCATATACATAAAGGTTCGTTGACCTTAATATTGCATGCACTTTAGTTACTGCGCATTGTATTCACTATCCTCAAGGTTGTGTGCACTTTAGTTACTGCGCGCGGTATCCAGAAATGTGCACACTACATCACTTTACTGTGAAGTATATGCATGCACCATGCCATAGAAGTGTATTACAAAAATGATGTCTAAACAACTCACAAGCTTAAATATACTTGGATTACACTTGCATTTGGGTTCGGCCGAGGGATATTACAAATGGGGACCCCTTTTCTTTAAGGTGAGGTTCAATCGCACCTTTCCTTCATGTGATATGCAAGTATCTATTCTTAATCACACTCTTCTTGAGTGGAATGAACAAATAATTGCACCTCTTCTCACAAAATAAAGAAAGCGTCCCTAAACATTTCCCAAAAAAATCTTCCAAAATTTATGTTGAAAATTGTAAATGGCTATGATATAACCAGAAAGAGAGAATGAGGACATTTATAACCATGTCATGGAATATATATAGGCCATGAATGACCTCCATGATTGCAGGTTTCTAAATTTGCTTACCATTCTCAATATACAAGCACAAAAACAATTGCTACAAATGTTGATAGAATACTAGGAACCAGAGTAAGAATCATTCGTAATAGATGATGAACTTCTCTATATTTAGGTGGAAGACATCTATTTCATTACAGGATTATCCGATATATGTAACTAGTAAAATTAAATAGAAGTGGATGTGGCATTAGTGCATTGAAAATCAAAGAATGTATCAACACATAATACTCTGCGGTAACTCAAAAAGTGAGCTCTCAAGTTTCAATAAACAACATTGAATTCCTAAGCCTAAGTATACTATTCCTAATGATAGATAGAGTGTCTGGTTCAATATCACCTCACCTAATCCTCACAGACACATATGTACTATGGGGTGGAGTTCATGTGCTCTACTGTGATTGACTGGTGCACAAGTCTCTAAACCAATATGAAGGCCCATTCAGAAGACTATAAAATAACTTCAGCTATCGAAGAATGTTATACACCCTTTTCTTTGAGTGAGTTCCATAAATGCTTCCACACATTGTAATCGTTTCACCTAGTATGCATGATCCCGAGATGCTTCAATGGGAAGACTTGATGCACATAATTAGAGGTGAATGTGTGAAAAATGCATTCGATGATGAGTTATTTGAATGGTGGTCCCACCAGATAATAGCCATTGATGACTAGCCATATGCCAACTTATATTTCCAGATATATCATGAGCTATAAGTGCCTCTAGATGCCACTTGAGGTGACATTGGTGTTACACACCAAAATTTCACACCTTAGGTGTCACAAGTGTCGCAAAGTGATGTATGCATCTTGTTAAGTGTCACATGAACTGTCACAAGTTTCATATGCACCTTATAATGTGTTTCATTCACCTTGATAAGTGTTGAAACCCCTTGATTCCATGAAATACATTTGCCACAATCCCTAAGTCATGTTGGAAGAAGAAGCCCTGTCATCTGACAGTCAAAACACACCTTTTTC
>ML854065.1:15832-29187 GCA_009831015.1 Picea engelmannii
TCCTTTTGACTCCATCTACCCTAATGAGGCACTGATCTAAGGCCACATGTGTTGAATAACTTGATCACAAACTTCAATCAAACACTTTGAGCAATTACTAACCCTTCTAACCCTAGCCTAAGACTAACCCTACTAACTCATTGTTGTCGTCATCCTTTGCTATAAATATCATTGTGCAGCTATCGTTTTACTTTCAAAGCAATTGAATGGTTGTTTAAGGCATTATCTAATGGAGTGTTGATTTGTTACATTGAATGCCAAGTTTCTTTAGCATTTATTGAAGAAGTAATATTGTAATCGTTGCTGTTATACAAACATTGACTTCGTCAATATTTATTGCTCAATTGCTCATTCTCAGAAAGGTCATTGATTATATGAAGTACTAACTAACAAGAAAGCTTGTATATGCATCGTTTTATTGTCGTCTTGTTCTCGGGCAGGTGACCTTTTGGTTATTACTTTCGGCTATATTTATTGGCTATAAGCCAGGACTTTCTGATCAGAGGGTGATTTGTGAGGGGGATTACTATAACTTAGCCTTGCTAAACTTTTGCCTTCTCAAAACTCCAGGTCACCGTGGACGTCTCCCTTGGGCCTTACCTCCCTAAATAGAAATAATGTTCCCATCGAGGTGACAGTGGGTGGGATTGGTTCAGTTACGCCAGTTTGACCTCTTTTCATCCATCTATTATCCTAACTACAAATTGTGCGATAACATTTTGGTGCCGTTGCCGGGGAACACTGAGTCAAACCTTCCTCAAGACGACACTTTTCGGTAAGCCTTGCCTCTAGAGTCTTTATCTTACAAGCTTACCGGACGACTCCACTTTGGGTGTTTTCCCTTATCCTTTTGATAGTTTCAAGCAAATTATCTGGCGACTCCACAAACTATAAGGAGGTACAATAATCCTCCTCAATCCTTCAGAATAAAGCCTTCCCGAAGCTCTCTTGTTGTAAAATCACTTTTTGGAGGGAGTCTTCCTTTGAAAACCATGTCTAGCTCAACGACTCAGACCAATACAACGAACCCACCCAATAATCAAAGACAATGGTCATCCAGTCTCTTCAAGCCACTAGACATGTCAACCATACCAGGCTACCCTAGGCAAATGCCACCCAAGTATGAAAAGTGGTTGCCTAAGTTTACCGGTACTGATGCAATCAGTGTTGAAGAGCACATGAGCAATTTTTGGGCGTTTTTTCAGCTTCACCCTGTTAGTGATGATGCTGAAGACCTAGTCATGAAGTTGTTCTCCGCCACCCTCCTTGATGCCGCAAGGCGTTGGTATCTCAGTCTCCCTGATGGCAGCATTAAAACCATGGACAAACTAGAAGAAGCCTTTCTCAAGAGATGGAGTATCGAAGAAGACCCCAACATGCTTCTTACCAGGTTGAATTCCCTTTGGAAACATGAGAATGAATCTATTCGGGAATTCCATACTAGGTCTGAAACTTTGTTGCAAAAGATCCCTGTAAGCCATCATCCAAGCGATAATTATCTTGTCTATATTAACACCAAGTCTTTCACTGGCCAGCTAGGGTATCTTCTTAGGGACAAAAACCCCCAATCAATCCAAGAAGGTCAAGAGTTGGCTACCAAGATTGAAGGTAACCTCCATTCATCTAAGATTGAGCCTTTTGCAAATCCAAGGGGCAAAATAGACACTAAACCAAGGATAGTCCACAATACCGAGCCTACTTCTAACCTTTGTGCCAGCATGGCAAAACTACAAGCTATTGTGGATGGTATGATAAAAAATCAAGAGCTAATAATGAGTAGAGTTGTCAACTTGGAAAGGTCCCAGAGCCAAGCACCTAGGGTCCCATACAAAGGTCAATTCCAAAAGGGGAACCAATTCTATAAACCAAAGAATGACCAAGAGGTTCCAAACACCTTAGCTCCTACCAATGTTGTGGATGAAAATCCTTGGTGTTTACAATGCAGTGAAGCACATTGGGAGCATGAATGTCCTTATAACAATGATGGCCATCAACAAGTGAACAATATAGGCCATATCATAAAAGGCCCTCAAATAAATATCACCGCTGAAGAGCATTAGGAGGGCATGAAAGAAGCAGCCGGGTTGGCTAGGATGGCAATAATAAATAACCTGGACCAAGAATCAAAAGAGAAGTTGAAAAAACAAGAATTCCAGGTGTACAGAAGAAAAAAGCTGAACCAACCTACCTCTATCATTCCTTTGGCTGCCCAAACAAAACCCCCACCTTTGGATATACTTCTCCCTAAGACATCCAAAACTGAAAGGGTTGGTTTAAACTTCGACTTTGAAGGGGCACTATTCAAGATGCATGTAACCATCCCCTTGAAAGAAGTCATTAAGGTGCCATCTTTAAAAGAACGATTTGACAACTTTTTCCAAGGATCAGATGGACCCATGGACCCTCCTATCATGTTGCAACCCGATCACGTCAGGGTTCAATACGATGAACATCCTCCCTTCTTCATGACCTTAATAATGAATAACAAGAGCCTCAACAACTGCATGCTAGATTCAGGGGCCGGTGCTAACATGATGTCCCTCAAGGTCATGCAAGAAATAGGATTGAAAGCCACACGACCTTATAGGAATGTGTGTGGCTTTGAATCTAAAGCCATACCCACACATGGGGTGATTGAGAATGTCGAAGTTTGCCTTAAAGAATATCCCGAGAAGATCATCCACATGGACATCGTGGTCGTGGATGTCCCAGACATATGGGGGATGTTATTGTCTAGGAAGTTTGCCTCAAAACTGGGGGGTACTCTTGAGATGGACCTCACTTATGTGAACATACCTTTGAAAGATTGAACTATTGGCCGTCTCCTAAATGTACCTGTGACTAAAACTCATGTGCAAGAGCCTAATTATCCCGTCAAAGATGACACGACACATGACCAAATCATACAAAGTCTTCATGAGTTTTCGCCAAATGATATGCCTTTTGCAACAGAGGAAGATTTTGACCAGATTCAGTGGCCCAAGAAAGAGGAAAACCAACAAATCCTAGACAAATACAAAGACAAGGAAGCTGGGACTGTGAAGATACTAAAAAAGGCAGAAGATGATGTACATATTCATCCATCCCAGCAGGAAGTGTTTACAACAGAGTCCCACCCTCCTCCCTCCTCACAATACACCAGGGTCGTTCAAGGAACAACCAAATACAAGATCAGAAAGTACAAAGAAGGGGACGTAGTGTGGATGTGGGATACCCAGAAGGGAGAGCCAATCAATGTCAAAGGAAGCACTCAATCATGGCTCAAACCTTTCAAAGTTGGAAGAGAATCAATTGACGACTCTTATTATTTGTCCACTCTGGAAGGAAGAAGGTGCCCATTACCGATCAACGTGCACCTCCTCAAACCCCACCAAGGTGGGGGGACCTGACTTCACAGGTAAGTGCAGGTAAGTAGGTAGGCATTTTGCATTCATTGTACTATACCATTTGCATTGCATGCTAGAGTAGTTTGTTTTACATTCACATTTATGATTGCTTTATTTTAGTTATATATATATATATATATATATATATGCTGGGGTGGTATCACCACCCCAATTGGTTACTAATAGTTTCTATTGAGATCAAGTAGGTAAATAGGTTATGCCAGAGATGCTGAGGTTCTCATGCACTCTACGGTGAGCACATGTCCCTGAGTTGGAGCCAGATGTTATCCCCACTTTTAGGGATACCTAGGAGATTATGTCTTGAGGCTCGCAAGTCCTAGACATGGAGTACTGAGAGCCAGATCGACTTAGGCATGCCCTGGAGGGCCCATGTTTTCTCCCTTTCAACGCCTCTACTTTGCCAGCAGTAGCAACATCCATCACTATCGGCTTGGTCTTGTGTCAGCGATGGTTCTTGCTCCATGAGGTAATGAGTCCGGGTATCATGGTATGTGTCACTCTGATCCTCAAAACCTTTGAATATGTGCATTTAATTCCTTTTGTTTCTAACGAATGCTTGGATCTTATACTTGCCCACTTGACCATGTCTGGGGGGAATGACAGGATGCCCTAGTAAGCCTATGTCTGTAGGTTTTGGTTTGCCACTGGGGGGATTTCTAAAAAGTCATCGTCCGCTCTCGTCATGGAACCACTTTTCCATCTTGCTTCTCGCTCATCTATCCCATTACACTTGTCCGGGCACTGGGTTGACCAATCATTTGAGGATTGCACCTTACCTCGTGGGAAGAAGGGGCTAAAGGCCCAGAAGGTAAAAGCAAGCTGGCAAAAGATAAAAGCCTAAAGATAAATCTCGAGATGCTTCGCCTAGGGATCCCCGAGAAAGCAGTAAAAGGCTTCTCAGCAAGAAACAAGAGGGACCCATAAAAATAATAAAAACAAGACCTAGTCAGAGGATAGGGGGTCTCATCACGAGCCAACCTATTAGGTCCATGGGTACCTAACAGTATGACACTACTAGCATCTGGTTACCACGCCAGGGTAGTGACTCTTGGTTGCATGGCTAAAAGAAAGGGGTCTCATCAAGAGCCAACCTTCTCATTTCTGTGAAAGTACTTGTGGATAACGCTGCCACCATTGGTCACCATGCCAGGGCAGTGTCCCCTAATTAGCTTCTTGAAGAAAAAGCAATAAGAATAAAGAATAAAAGGCATGATTTGGGCTTGGAAAAATTGCATCCAAGACAGGTGCAACTCGCCTTCTACAAAGACACCCACAGGTAAAACTTTGCATTCCCCTGCTTCCACTGCACCCATTGTCAGGACATCCCTTATCCACATCACCCACTTACATGGCTTAGATGAAGTCTTTTCCGAGAACTTTCCTTTTCCAGTGGACACTAGCCCAATAGGACGCCTTGTCACTTTCCCCAAACTTGTATTGCAGGCTTGTATAATGTCTTTGAGCTTTTAACTGGGATAATAAGGGTTTTATGCACATGTTTAATAATATTGATGATGAGATGTGATTGACATTGCTATGATCCGTGCGACTTATGAGCCCCTGGAGGGCGTAGCTGTTGATGTGCAGGATCATGTCCGACAGACAGGTACCATGTTGGACAGGTACACATGGGGAGATGATCAATTTGGACCTCCATGGGGCTGAAGAACCCACCCGATGGATGCTGAGACCCCAGTAGGGGGCAGATACATGACATAGGGGTTTGCACAGGAGAGAAGGAGGACATCTTGCAGAGGCACCTCGATAGAGCTCGACCTAGGGGGGTTGTCCCCTTTTCAGTGAAACGTTGGCCTTGGAAGGCCTAGGTCGTCATCCATGAGATCCATGACGTCATACTTGCTTCATGGACGCTTTGGCAGATGGACGGGGGAGTTTGGCACGTGTGGCAGCTTTGAGAAGCCCAAGGAGGGCTAGCGTTTTGCTCTTGGAGGCTTCATTTGCCCTAGAAGGGGATAACGTCACCCTAGAGAGGGGATGATGTCTCTCTTTTGCTTGATTAGGGTTTTATTTTAAGCATTTAATGTAAAACAGTATGATTTTAGTATTTTGGCCTTGTTGGCTTTTTTCATGACCTAAAAAGTAAAATTAGGTCATGGTACTGTATAAATTCAGGGTTTTTACCTTCATTTTTGGATCATCTTTCACTCACTCATTAGTGAGGTCTGAAATTTGCGCCACTCTTGGAGTTCTTGGCTGAAATTGGGAGGCACACTTGTTGAAGGAAGACATTTTTGGACTTATATTGGCATTTCTCTTGGTGGAAGGTGTTACAACTAGGGTTTGCTATGTGATTTCTTGGTTAAATGTAAGTGAATTTCTGCAAAACTTCTTAATTGAATGGTTGTAGTATTATTTTCTTGCATCGATTGTTATAAATTTGTTGAATAAACCCTAGGTGACAAGCACACATTGAAGGTCCTTGTCTCATGTACCCATCAAGATTTTGAGCCATTTGTTGAAGAGGGCAGAGCCTTGCCTTAGCAACACTCCATCTCTCTTCTTCCTGCTAGCCGTTTTCTTATTTTGTTGAGCTAAGAAGGAGAAAATGCATCAAGGCCTAGTTCCCCTACACCTTGGTGAGCCGATTTTCCCTAGTGTTTGCCTGGTAAAGCCTTGCCATAGCAACACGTTACCTGCAAAACCTTTTGTCTTAGTCTTATGCAATCTTTTGAGCTAGTCATATTGCCATTTAATCTAAGGAAGGAGGAGAGAGCACTGAGGCCTAGTTTCCCTACACCAAAGTGAGCCTCTCTCCCCTAGGGTTTCATCCTTGAGGCCTTGCCATAGCAACACCTCCAGGTCTAACCCTCTTGTCCTTAGTCTTATTACTTTCACTTAATCCTTCAACTTTTGTGTCCTCTCCTTTTGACTCCATCTACCCTAATGAGGCACTGATCTAAGGCCACATGTGTTGAATAACTTGATCACAAACTTCAATCAAACACTTTGAGCAATTACTAACCCTTCTAACCCTAGCCTAAGACTAACCCTACTAACTCATTGCTGTCGTCATCCTTTGCTATAAATATCATTGTGCAGCTATCGTTTACTTTCAAAGCAATTGAATGGTTGTTTAAGGCATTATCTAATGGAGTGTTGATTTGTTACATTGAATGCCAAGTTTCTTTAGCATTTATTGAAGAAGTAATATTGTAATCGTTGCTGTTATACAAACATTGACTTCACCAATATTTATTGCTCAATTGCTCATTCTCAGAAAGGTCATTGATTATATGAAGTACTAACCAGCAAGCAAGCTTGCACATGCATCGTTTTATTGTCGTCTTGTTCTCAGGCAGGTGACCTTTTGGTTATCACTTCCGGCTATATTTATTGGCTATAAGCCAGGACTTTCTGATCAGGTGGTGACTTGTGAGGGGGATTACTATCACTTAGCCTTGCTAAACTTTTGCCTTCTCAAAACCCCAGGTCACTGGGGACGTCTTCCCTGGGCCTTACCTCCCTAGGGCCTAAACGGAAAGAACCTTCCCATCGAGGTGACAGTGGGTGGGATTGGTTCAGTTACGCCTGTTTGACCTCTTTTCATCCATCTATTATCCTAACTACAAACTGTGCGATAACAATGCACAACACTAATTAGGCCTCTATGAGGAACAACAGTTAGGTAGGTGTGGTAGAGGGTGCATTCATGCTTGTAGCATGCATGCAGCAGCCTTAGAACGATGCCAACTTTAGCATTTTCCTGTTTTGGAACTGCTAGATTTAGGACTGCACATGCATTTTCCAGAATTATAAGTTGTGTTTTTCCTTCTTTAGTTAAGGCTCAGTTCCTAAATTAGAAGAGCGCATGACAATTAGGTGTTTCCAGATTTACTCTAGGGATCAGTTTCTTAGGAGACTAGGCAATCTATTCTAGGTAGCTCCTTCATGTAGCGTGGGTGCTTAGATCTAGGCAGAATTAGGGTTTTCTGTTTTACGAAAGGTGCACCACAGGGATGGTAGAGGTTCATTGTAAACCCTAGCCTTCTTGTCCTATTGAAAGCAAGGCAGGGTGAGCATGTGATTCATTCAATTTTGAGCAATGCTCTGTAATTCATATTTTCTGAGCAATATAGAAGGTGTGTGTTTGAGTGCTGAGTTCTCAGTTGCTGTCTGCAATTTCTGGAACTCTATTTATGCAGATTTAGTGTATTACAGTATTGAAGTGGCTGTCTGAAGAGACTAAAAGTGAAGCTGAAAGAGATTAAAAATGAAGGTTCCATGTGAAGCCTGAAGCCGCCAAAACAGTGCCATGATCAAAGGCTATGAAAAAAACAAAAGGGGATAAGCAGAAACCATATCGTATACTTTGAGAATTGGTTTCGTAGTGCCATGGGGGGCTTGTGTTCGTAAAGAGAATCAAGCTGCCGAGCCATCATTGTCAAGTTGATAATGAATAATGCCAGATTTGGTAACCTGTAGGTGGGGCCAGTTTGGTAAGATTTCTGTTGATATTAGACATTTTCGATTTTCAGAAGATAAAATTTATGGGATCTATGGTTGCTTGAAAAGTTTGATTGGAAATAGTATGCATTTCCAGAAGACAAAGTAACGGATCTGTAGCAGGGTTTATTTATGAGTTACAAAAACAGAGTGAGAAAAATAGTCCCTATTTAGAATCTCTTCCGAGTATCTAAAACCTTATCGGAGTATTTAAAACCCTAGAAAAATGGCCAGTTTATCTCATATAATGTTGGACAGAAACGAAAAATTTAATGGTCAGAATTTTAAATCATGGAAACAGAAGATGCTAGCCACATTTGAATATAGATGTTTGGACAAACTTGTATCAAGAAGAGAAATCCAGAGTGAAATAGATGTAGGTGCCCAGGAAAAGTATGGTGTGAAGAATCAAGAGGCTGTGATGTTGATCAAGCTCTTGGGAACGAATGAGATGCTTCTCGAAGTACAAGATGGTAATCATGCATTTGTCGTGTGGGGAAATCTACGAAAGCTGCATGAAACTTCATACATAAGTAGAGTGTTTTTACTTATAATTATGTTATTATCAATTAAAATGGAGGAATTTGACTCCTTGCTAGGTAATTTGCTAAAAATCAAGGATATTAGAGATCAGTTGAAATCAATTGATAGGACAATGGAAGAAGAAGATACGGTGGTTATAAGTTTGAGAAGTTTGTTTTCTTCCTATGCAAATTTTATTGAGACCTTAAATATTACTAGCATTGATAACGCTCTAACATTTGAGAAGTTGAGCACTAACTTGTTGTAGCAAGATAGAGGGAAAAAGTAGTTTGGGAATAGCTATGGGATTGAGACTTATGAGGTAGCACTTGCATCGAAGTTTAAGTGAAAGGGAAGTAAATAGAGAGAAGAGAATGATGGTAACTCTTCTGAGTCAGGTAAAAGTAGAAAACCGATTGAATGCTTTTATTGTGGAAAATTATGGCATATAAGCATAGTTTGCAGGAAGTGATCGTGGGATGAAAAACACAACCTAGATCATTCTTCCGATGCTCAATCTGGAAAGAAACATGCTAATGTGGCTGAACACAAGGAGGAGGAAACATTCCATGTGTTCATGGCTAGAAACAAGGATTCAAAGAGTGCTAAGGTTGATTGCTATGTTGATTCAGGGGCATCTAGAAAATTTACTAATAGTAGTGATTGGTATGCTGATTTTGTAGAGGATAAATCTCAATCTGATTCTGTTGTGTTGAGTGGTGGAGAAGAATACATGGTTAGAGAAAAGAGAAATGCTCTACTTTAGCTAAGAGGTAAGAAGGTGATGATTAACAATGTCTATTATGTTTCTTGTTTGGAGAAAACTCTACTTTTGATAAGTAGTATAATGAAGCATAGCCCACACTTAGACATAAATTTCAGCAATAATAGGTGTTTTATTGTTGTGAAGAATAGCAAAAAATTGGTTGCTATGGGTGTGGAAGAAATTGTTCAGGTTAGTAGAAGTTGAGAATGCAGGATTGGTTCTGCAGAAAGATGGTTGTAAGTTCACTAAAAACTCAACCATAATGCCTAGGCCAGAGAAGTGTCAGGTGAGATAGAGCTCAAGAAATGAAGCCCTAAATGATGTTGTCGCTGAAACAAGTCAAAATCAACAATAAGAGAAGGCAAACATGTATATTATGCGTTATTTGTTGTAATTCATAAGAAGACTCAGGGAGGGTGAAGATGATGGTGCTTCTTCAAAGAAGCAAACAAAACATTTTGATATGTTGGACTACCAAGATATAAAAGAGGCGAGTCTAGTGAACAAGCCAAGTTCTATGTCAATGGTGGAAAGGCTGATTGTTTAGCCAACGTTGCCTCTGATCCGGCTGGTGAGTAAATGGTCAGACAAAAGGATGGTGACCTAGATTGTACTTCATCAACCTTGTCGGATACAGTTCACTTTTGGTTGCTGTTTGAAGATCTTGTCTTGGAGTGGACCAAAGACATATTGATTGTCCAAAACTTGTCTTTTTATATTTGGAACAAGCATGTAAAATGACCATTATGGCAGGGTCTTAGAGATGATGGTCATGTTGAGAACATTGATGTATTAGGACTTAGAGAAATAATAAAGTCTCACTAATAAAGTGATGCAATAGTGAGGCATTTAATATAGTAATTAATGTAGTGGTTATTAGTTAGGTATTTGTGAGTTAATGTACACCTCTCCTCTTACTATGTAATGGGGCATTGCATCATTTTAGGAATAAATGAATCCACTCTTTCTTATTTATGTGTATTT
This sequence comes from Picea engelmannii, assembly GCA_009831015.1. NCBI lineage: Eukaryota > Viridiplantae > Streptophyta > Pinopsida > Pinales > Pinaceae > Picea > Picea engelmannii. The sequence continues at coordinate 25,976 of ML854065.1, forward strand.
GTATCCATACATGTATGTAAAAACAACATAGAGGGTGCTTCCACCTTTACACCTTGGAAGTGCAAACTGTAGATGCTATTGGAGGAGGTTGATAAATGGTGTTTTGTGCAGGCAAAGGTTACAACTCCTACCGATCCTATGCAGTGTTACATACATTAATAATGATAACTAGGAAAGAGTAAATATAGGGAATAAATAAATAAAGATATTAATATAATAATAAAAGGAACATAGTAAAGCAAATACGTTAATTAAGAGATATAACCTTTAATGAAAAGTTAAGAAGGCCCCCCTTGGAATATTTATATGCGGCTTTCTCATGATAAATTAATCATCTAATCATTCATTGTTCATCTTCTTATATATATTTTTATCATTTCTCATCTAAATTGAGTAAATCAACAAAAGTGAGCTTTTACGCTCGTCAGAGCGGGTTTTGTCTAAATTGACCACTATCGTACAACCACCAAGCTGCCATTGTCCATCATCATTCTAGCCGTTGCCCTACATTATTCATCGTTCTCCACATGTATTTCCAGCAGTTGTACGATTCCATGATAGGTCTGTACAACTTCAATTTCCAATAGTCATATGGTTCTATGACAAGTTCATATAGTTGCAATTTTCCACCGCTGTACAAATTGAATTTGTCTATCGTCCATATAACCTTCCAAAACCAAAATTCCATATGCTTACAGGTTCTGTACATCGACGTTCCATACAACTCCTCAATTACTAGAATTTATGTACAGTTTGTGATTTGTTGGGGAATTCTGTACCACCAAACAGTGGAAATTAAAATAGGATGTATGATTCTGCACATTCCATACAATTATGAAAAATTTAGGTAATATTTGAAATTGTACAACAATAAACTAATTCAGTGAAAATTACTCTAGTAATTAGGAAAATTGTGGACGCTAACTCTAGATTAGACAAATTAGAGAAATACTGCAACAAAATAGATGCTCAATACAAACAATACAACAGGGCATGGGGGGAGCAAAATAAAATATGGAAGAAGGTTGATCAAAACCGTAATGAGCTAAAGCAAGAGAAACATAACTCAAGGGGCAACTTAAAAAGAATCATAACGAACAAAAGGAACTCATCTCAATGATTTCAGCAAGTGTTGATGCTCTATATACAACCAATCCACAACCAAGCTCTTCAAGTATACCTAATTTGCAATCAAGATCTCCAAATATGACTAACCTACACCCAAGCATGCCTACTAATCGCTTAGTGATCGCCAACCGTTCACCACGCTATACGAATCCATCAATTTCTGCATACCCGATGAGGGCAAAACTAGAGCTATCAAAGTTCGACCGAAATGAAAAGCAAGGTGTGGCATGGTTTAACAAGGTAGAAAAATACTTTGAAATGTATAATATTGATAATGCCGATAAAAAATCAACTATGCCTCCATGCAACTTGAGGGTGAAGCATACAATTGGTACATGTGGTGGAAGAAGTCATCCTATTTGGTTAGTTGGAAATAACTTGGAATACATTCAAGAATGATTTCTTTAAAATACTCTAGGGTATCAGGTATCTCAAAGGAAGACTTTTCTATAGAGCTCACCAAACTACAACAAAAGGGAAATGTGGATGAATTTACACGTGATTGGGTAGCACTACTCTGTGTTTGATATTGGGTCTTCTAAGGACGATATTAAAGGAGATGTTGAGGGGCTACTATGGCCTAATGTATAATGTAGTGTCATTGTGTTAAGTGCTTAATGAATGTATGTACTATGGATAATTATTAATATATGTAATGTGACTTATGATAAGAAATAAGTAGATGGAAGGTTCATAGTCACGCGGAATATGTAAAGTCCTTGGTCATTTAACTCTTTATAGATACATGATTAATGCAAAGAATACGGTGAACTTAGCTTTTCTTCTTTTCATATGTGTAACACCCCTTCTGGTGTTAACCTCTCTCAGTATAAATGATTGTACAAAATGCACAATAAAATTAAAGTTATATAACCGTCACAAAATGCACAGGGTTGCACAAATTGTGTAAAGGTTACAAAATAGGAATAACTATGTATTCAAAATACACAGATATATATATATATATATATATATATATATATATATATATATTTTCTTTTTTTAAGATATCTATAATAGATATTAATGTTTTTTCTAAGGTTAAATATGGGTGGTAATACTATAGTTTTGTATTATACTTAAAGTACGAAATTTTACTCCCATATATAACATTCATTAAAGAATAATAGTTCCATTTTTCCCTCTAAATTACTTTTCTATTCTACCAATCTTCCAGTAATTCAAATTCAATTTCTTTAAAATTGGAATAACTTGAACGTGGAAATATTCAATCGCAATAATCTGAATAATAATACATGCAAAATGCTATTTAAAGTTTCAAGAGTTCGAAAGAAACCTCGCTGAGTTACATTGGGAAGCTACCCAACAAATTGACGTAATAGTCTAGCCTTTTATGCTACTATATGAACATAACAAGCTTAGCTGACTTAAAAATAAATATTGAACACGAATGGATTCTATACATGGAAACTGTTAGATTTAGTCATTTTGGAAACCTTTATTATAGATTACATTCATTTATAAACTGGAACACAAGAACATTAATCGCGGCTTAATGAGGTAATTTTAGAATTATCATATGTGCCAAACACGTAGGAGGCAAGTCCCGATAAGCTCAATAGCATGGAGTTAATTTTAATGCCATCTCTATTATCTTTGAAAATAGAGACTGCCAAAATGGACACAATGAGCAGGCTCAATGTGTTGAATCTTGATTACGTTGGAAAATAAGGAGGAGAATAAAAATACCAAATGATAAATATATCTTAAAAATCTCATTTGGTAGCTGAGAAATAATGAAATCTTCATTTAATTTGTAATCATATTATCAAGAAATTTGCATTCTTGCAGCAAAGATTATTCACAGGTTGGAGAGACTTAATAATTATAACACTAGTAATGTGTTGGAAATACTAAAACAACTGAGAGGGGGGGGTGAATCAGTTGTTTATAAGCTTAAACAATTTTATACCTTTTAAATAATTATTAAGATTTCTTCATGTGTCATCAACCATCATATAGCATATGAACAGTAAGAGTAAAGATCATCAGTCACACATGAAATACACACAGAGACAGTTTTTCACGAGGAAACCCATAAAGGGAGAAAACCTCTTCTTCTT
>ML854067.1:0-12951 GCA_009831015.1 Picea engelmannii
CCTAGGATAGGTTAGCCAACATAGCTAGCAAGAGATGAAATTAGCTTTCCAATAATCAAAACACTATAATTTTGAATTCCTCAAATAATGTGAGATTATAATTTATGTTTTAAATTGCTTGCGGTGAATAATGTTCCTCTTTAAGGGTTTCGACACTGTGTTTTATTTGGAGAAAGGGCCCACTCTCGAGATGCAATTGGTTGTTAAATCCTCTCTACCCAAAGATTAGGTTGATTGTTATTTATTTTCTTGAAGGTTGTAACTTTCTTTCGTTATATGTTCCTTGCTATTTTTATTTTGTTTTGCAGTGACAAGTGTTTATAAATTCATGGATTCTCTAGCTAGATGTTCCATGGATGAAGAACTCATTGTGCATTTATTATGTAGCTATAGATACTTGTGGATTCATCATCCAACATGCCACGTTCAATGTGATTAGTTGAGAAATCAATGTCTTGATTTGGATAGTGCATTGTAGAGATTTCCATAAAATAGATTTCAATCTTCAGTGGTGTTTAATTCTCTTCCATCATGCCACTATCTCATGGTTAGTTGAGGAATCAATTTAATTTATTTCATTAAAAATATTTCCTTTCCACATAATTTCATTATTGTGTAATGGCTCTTTAATTTCAGTAACTATATTTAGTTTCTAAGAAATAAACGTATTCAATAGCATTGACCCCAAAGAGCCAAGAGGGCATTCCATGCCCTAGATCACTTATGCTATACAACACCTACACTCTTGCTAGATTCAATTAGTCACCATAGTTGCACTAATATTCCACAAAATTTATAGATTGGGGGAAAGCACATTTCAACAACATTTAAATCCTCTATGATTGCATTTATAGTGCACAACACCTCAAAAGATTATCCTTTCCTAGTTAATAATTTAAGTGTGTTCCTCTGGGATTTAGAAGCCTTTATCACCACAAGTCTTTAGCTCACCACACATCACTACTATTAATATCTAAATTGTTAGTTTGCTTAAGATTTCTTCATGTGTTATGTACAAAATGTAGGAGATCACGTGTAGTCATCCTTTGTGCATGTTCTACCATACGTATCAATTCACAGAGAAACTTCAACCAACCCATACATTTTGTGCAAATCAACAACATACAAAACACATTGTTTACCTACAATCATCAATTATATAGAGGCATATGCAAATAAATTACATGCATTGCATGATTATGGTGGTAAGAATAACAAGTTAGAAATCCTTGCATCATTTACTGCTTGCATATACAATAAGTGGGTAGATGTGTTGTGAACTAGAAAGTTGGGACAAGAACATATCATTATGGCAGAATATGTTATTTGGCTGATGGAACAAAGCTAGAGAGCACCTGGATTTGTTTGAGATATATATCAAGGCGAAAACATTGTCTTCTATCCAATACCCATGTAGCAATTTTTAATTTACAACCATCGAAACATGTAAACTTATCTATATGTATTTACAGGAAGTAATGTGCAATAAGGAAAATTTATGTTTATATTCTAAGCCTAGTTGTATTGACCACATAAATGGTATGTTGTCTATTTGGCATTTAGAATTGTAGAGTGTTTGACTAATTGTGTTGATGCTCAAAATGAACAAGTCAATCACAACAATCAAACACCCTTGCAGGGCTGTCAAGGGGAAAAAGCAGGAAACCCGGAGTATGCTTAAAGCTCTAAACTAATCAACTACGAGGTTATATTTATTAGTCAATCTAGTTAGCAGATTCTTTCCCCTTAATTGTACTAATCTTCTAGTTATGTGTGCATGAATTTTTTTAAAGTGTGCCTTCTATTAGTGATTACTTTCCTTTAAAAGTGCAATTAGAGTAATCTAATTAACTATCTAGGTTAGCCTTATGTGTATAAATAAATCAATAACTACAATCAAACAATTATGTCACTTGTTATTCAATTAAGAAAAAGACACATCTTTAAAAATATGAACTAAGATAATGTTTAAATGCTAACTTGACTTATGTGCATAATACTAAATGTAAAAATGTAATAACAAAAAGTGTTTAATTATGAAACTATTAAATTTATGCAATTAAATATTAACATTAGCATAAACAAATTTCCATAATTAGTGAAAATGTAATGCATATGTACAATAGTTAGTCAGGAAAAAGAGATTTAAATACAATTGCAAGGAGAGAAAAACAATTATAAAACAAATAGTGTTGGACATTTGGTTTGGATAGTTGGTTGTCATTGATGTCAACCCTTTGAGAAGTCCAGAATCCCTAGAGATGTGGTTGAGATTGATGGTGAGTGAGTTTTCATTGATGGAGTGGTTGATGTCAGCAGATATGTTGGGTGAATTTGATGAAGTCTACATGAAGCCCTAGAGGTGTGGTCATGAGAATATAAGTTGTTTGAGGAATAAGGCCATGAAGGACAAGGTAAATGCAAGTAAGACTATCATATATGGATAGTAAATGTCATGTCGTTTCCAATGATAGGTGGTATGACACGTGGCTCCTTACGGTTGAGGAGATATGGCTTTGTAAATATTGGAGGACCCTCAAGAATAATCTAGAAACTCCTAGAAGGTCAAGAAGAAGTCAATTATTCTAGAAGCCTCTAACAAGTATTCAAGAAGTTGATAGTCAAAGTGGTTGCAATAAGAAATTAATTGAGGGTAAAGTAGTTGCAAAAAGAAATTGGTTAAGGGTAAAGTAGTTGCAACAAGAAGTTATGAGGTTTCTAATTAAGGAAAAGTGGTTATACCAAGTAGTTGTGGTTTATCTATAAAGTGAGGAAAAGGGGTAAAACAATTGCAAGTTATCCCCAAAGGAAGTCACTTGAAAAGTATATATACAAGTCAAGAGACTCCCATTTGTTGGTGTTGATTATCATTGAATATCTATCTTGTGAAGAGTATTTTGCAGGTCTAAGGTCGAATTTGAGGCAATGGAGAAAGTGTGAAAGAAGTGTGAGAGTTTCGGAGCTATAGAGAGCGAGGGTTTCTGAGAAACCCTGGTTTAGCTAACCCCTGCGAGTCAGACTATTTGTGTCCCATGAGGCACCCCCGCGATTTGCATAGGGATCACCACACGAGGCCCCACTAGACAATAGACTTCATCCCGCGAGGTAAATCCAAATATGAAGGATGAGGGTTGTATTAGGCTTCAAAAACTAAGGAGAGTCTACAGGCATTTGTGACAGTGTCCAGGTACACCAAGTCACTAACAGAAAGTAAATGTATGTTTATGTGCTTGTTTGAGATTGTTTGAGATGATGTTGTAGAGCATGCTTGAGGCATGGCTTGGTGAGTTTTGGTATATGCTCTCTTGAATGTATGGTACTACTGTAGTGAATGGTTTGAGGCAGATCTATTGAGGCACATTGATGGTGTACATGTTGGTTATATTGGTATACATTCTTTGGTATTTTTCTGAGGCATATCATGTGTGATATGTCACATATTTGAGGTATATATTGGCATACTTGGATACATTGCTTAAGGCATGATTGGTACATGTTTGAGACTGCATAACAATGAGGTTATGGAACATGGTTTTATGTGAGGGTTTATGGCATTTGGTTTATGAATGTTGTTGATCTTGGTACATGATTGGTATATGATTGGAACTTGTTTGGTACATGAGTAGAGGGATGTCTTGGTGATGTTGGGAATATGGTTTGAGATATGCACTTGGTGATATTGGTGATTGATCTATGTGATTATATCTAGTTTGATTGATGAGGTTGATGTGACAGGTTGATGTGATAGGTTTTTGTGATAGGTTGATAGTGACAAGTTAACATTGATAGGTTGGCAGTGGTAGTGATAGTTTGGTCTACACTTATATTTCAGGGTGAAAGGAAGGGGCAAGGAAAGGGGGTTGGAGCCTCCTTCCGGTTGGTGCTGGAGAACCAGGGAGTTGGAGCTTCCTTCAAGTTGGAGCCTGTAAACTAGGGGGTTGGAGCCTCCTTCTAGTTGTAGCTGGTAAATCAAGGAGTTGTAGCTTCCTTCAGGTTGGAGCCTGTAAATAGGTGGTTGGAGCCTCCTTCCAATTGGTGCTGGAGAATTTGGAAGTTGGTGCTTCTTATGAATGTATTTCTTATGAAATATAAGAAAACCATTTCGTGATTTTCTCCCATTTTGGTTTTCACGTAAATATATAGTGTACTATGTATCTATGGATGATCTTATGCATTGCTAATTTATATTGTCAATGATATATTGAATGTTAATTATAAACCAATGATATAATGATGATAAAGTTAAAGAATACATATTGTGGTTAAAAGTAATATAATTTCTCATACTGATTCACCCCCCCCCCCTCTCAGTATTCCAACAATTGGTATCATAGCGGGTCCTTCAAGAAAACAATTTAATCATTGGAAGGAAGATCATGGGTTACATTGAGAATGGAGCACCAAAGTTCAAAGGTTAGAATGGTCTGGACTATGACATATGGAGCAGTAGAATGAGAGTGTTTTTAAAGGCACATGGATATGATTTTTGGAAATCCATTGTTATAGGGTATACCACTACAAAGAAACCAAAGATTGCAACCAAGATGGAATTGAAAAGAAATAAAAAAAATAACAATAGATTTCATCTGGTAAGGATTACCTGATCCAGTAAGAGAAAAGGTTGGGAAATGTTCATCAACTAAGGAAATTTGGGATCAGTTACATAATCTCTACCTTGAGGAATCTCCCATCTCAAAGCCAAAGAATGCTAAAGAAGATGCAATAACATAACAAGAAGAAAGAAGCTCATCATGTTAGACAGATTCATAAGAAGAAGATTGTGAAGAAGGCATAGTAGATCTTGAAGCATAGTTGATCAATGCTTTAGACAAATTGACAAAAGAAAGGAAGAAGCTCAAGTCTCTTGAGGAACAATTAATCATGAATAATTCTCAAGAAAGTTCCAAAGAATCCCAACAGGTCATCATGAAACTAAAATCTCAACTAGAAGAGGCCGGAAAGATTAAAGAAACATATAAAATTTAGATGGAAGAGAAGCAGTATTTGGAAGCCAAAATAGCAACACTAAGAAAGGAAGAAATGAAATAGAAGCAGTGTTTGGAAACTGAAAGAAAGGAAGAAGAAAAGAGAGAGAGGATTTTAACAAATCATCTTAAGGAAATATATGACGACTTAAATCAACGTGAAACAAAATTTGGTCAAGAAGAGAGAAGAATTGAAAAACAAAACATCTCTTATAAGATCCAACTTGAAGAAGAAAAGAGAGCAAAACAAGTAATGAAGATTCATATGATGAAGAAAGAAGAAGAGGTTGAGAAGCTTGAAGAAGAAGTTGTCAGATTGAGAGTTAAAATCATCAAGCTCAACAAGAACGTTGAAGAGACAAAGACATCCACATCATCAGTAGAGAATATTGAAGAGAATCACTCCAAGTTGCTAGAAAGGAAGAATGAGGAAAAGAGTAAGAGTTATGCAGAAGTACTCAAAGGAAGGAATCATGGTCAGTCATAATCAAAGAAAAAGGTAGAGATACATATTCAGGAAGACCCTCCACATTCAAGCCACAAAGAAGCTTCAATCATGATCATGATCAGCTAAGGCAGAAATTCAGAATGACTACACCACAAAGAAGATCATTCACTCCCAGGTATGTAAATTTGTTTTATGGTCATTTTTTTATTGTACTAACTTTGGACATAAAGTTGCATATTGAAGGGCTTATGGAAGAAATGTTCAAGCAAAAAATGCTTATGTGGCCCCACATAACATTGAATGTTACAAATGCCACAATTATGGACATATAGCTTGTGATTGTAGAAGCATGATGGATACTTCTATGGAAAGGAACATCGATATCAGATATAAGAAGGTTTGGAAAAGAAAACAAGAACATGTAAAAGAAGAATAGGTGAATAAATAACAAGTCCTAGAGATTGCAGGATTTGCAATAGTGTGAGTAAGAACAAGCCAAAGAGATTGTACTTTCAGGAATTGTAGTGCAAGATCAATCAACAAGAATAAAGAAAGAAGTCATAGTTTGGAAAGATGATGAGTCTACAGACAAAGATGAAGATTACTCTGCACTAGGGAAGATTCCTCAATTGTTCTAAGCCATCCGAATTGGAGAATCCCAGTAAATATGAATATTGAATAGGGGGAGTGAGTGTAGTAGCTACTATAGATCAAAGAACCATCCTTCAATCAGTTTAAAGTGTTTGCAGAGACAGATTCATAACATTTAGATAACAGAAGTACAAAATCATGATAGATTGATCAGTTGAGAATAATTGTTCCCATGCAGATATCAGTTGGTAGTCACACAGACATAAGTTTTGGTTGTATTCCACGTATGTATTCAGTAGGGATATACTCAGTACAATTGCATAACATTATGGACAGTTTGTGACATATGGATAGAGATCGATACTTTGTAGGTATAGATAACATGGGTAAGAGAAGATACATAGCAGTGTATTTACAATTGGAATCAGTGGAATCAATTGGAATCAGTTGATCACAGAAAGGAAAGTAGTGAAAGGTACAATGGAATAGGGAAAGAGAAATAGTCAGGAGAAGCTTAATCATCAGAAGAAAATCATTAAACAATATGGTCAAGTGAACATGACAAGTGAATGAAGAAATCAAGTTTTGAATGTTTTTTATATATGTCAGATATTTACAAGAGGAAGCACCAATGGAAAATTAGGAAGCATTGGAAGAAAGGAAAAGAAACACTTATGGGCAGCCCTACATTGATTTACATGTCATCTTGCAGAGAAGTCAAGGGAAGAGAAATCATCAGAGAAAGAGATCCAGAATGAAAGATTAGAAGCATGCAGATAGGGGGAGTTATCCTTTTTCCCATGATTTCAAAGGAAGAGAAAGAGAAGTATTGTTCATAGAAGGTATACTTCCATGGAAAGTCACATAAGGAGAGAAACATGCGAAGATAAATAACAAAAGCATGGAAACAAAGAGAGAGAATAGATGCATGAAGATAGGGGGAGAAGCCCCAAGGAGAGAGACCCTTTTCCATTAATGTCAAAGGGGGAGAGTGAGAAACATTGACAAGGAGAAATGGTCACAGGGGGAGCATGAGTATTAGAGTATGAGTGTTTTCATCCATCTTTCCATCAATTTTGGTGTTTCCATCAATGCCAAAGGGGGGGATTATTGGACAGTTGATTTGGAAAGTTGGTTGTCATTGATGTCAACCCTTGGAGAAGTCTAGAATCCCTAGAGATGTGGTTGAGATTGATGGTGAGTTAGTTGTCATTGATGGAGTGGTTGATGTCAGCGGATATGTTGGATGCATTTGATGAATTCTACATGAAGCCCCAAAGGTGTGGTCATGAGACCTAAAGTTGTTTGAGGAATAAGGCCATGAAGGACAAGGAAAATGTAAGTAAGACTATCATAGATGTATAGTATGCATCATGTTGTTTCCGTTGATATGTGGTACACCGCATGGATCCGTATGGTTGAGGAGATATTGCTTTGTAAAGATTGGAAGACCCTCAAGAATAATCTAGAAACTCCTAGAACATCAACAAGAAGTTAATTATTCTAGAAGCCTCTAGAAAGTCTTCAAGAAGTTGCTAGTCAAAGTGGTTGTAAGTGGTTGCAACAAGAAATTAATTGAGGGTAAAGTAGTTGCAACAAGAAATTGGTTAAGGGTAAAGTAGTTGCAATAAGAATTTAGGAGGTTTCTAATTAAGGTAAAGTGGTTATACCAAGTAGTTGTGGCTTATCCCTAAAATAAGGAAAAGGGGTAAAATAGTTACAAGTTATCCCCAAAGGAAGTCACTTGAAAAGTATATATACAAGTCAAGAGACTCATTTGTTGGTGTTGATTATCATTGAATATCTATCTTGTGAAGAGTATTTGACAGCTCTGAGGTCGAATCTAAGGAAACGGGGAAAGTGCGAGAGTTTCAAAGCTGTAGAGAAAGAGAGGGTTTATGAGAAACACCACTTTATCTAACCCCCATGGGTCAAACTACTTGTGTCCTGCGAGGCAGCCCCACAGGTTTGATAGGGCTCATCATGTGAGGCCCCGCTAGACAACTGGCTTTGTCCCACGAGGAAAAGAAAAATATAAAGGATGAGAGTTGTATCAAGCTACAGAAGTTGAGGAGAGTCTACATGCATGTGTGACAATGTCCAGGTACACTAGGTCAATGACAGAAAGTAAAGGGATGTTTATGTGCTTGTTTTGGATTTTTTGAGATGATGTTGTAGAGCATGGTTGAGGCATGGCTTGGTGAGTTTTGGTATATTCTCTCTTGAATGTATGGTACTATCGTAGTGAATGGTTTGAGGCATATATGTTCAGGCACATTGTTGGTGCACATGTTGGTTATATTGCTATACATTATTTGGTATTTTGTTGAGGCATATCATGTGTGATATGTCACATATTTGAGGTATATCTTGGCATACTTGGATACATTTTTTTAGGCATGATTGGTACATATTTGAGATTGCATAACAATGAGGTTATGGAACATGGTTTGATGTGAGGGTTTATGGAATTTGGTTTATGAATGTTGGTGATCTTGGTACATGGTTGATATATGATTGGTATTTTTTTGGTACATGACTAGAGGGATGTATTGGTGATGTTGGGAATATGGTTTGAGATATGCACTTGGTGATCTTCATGATTGATCTATGTGATTAGATCCGGTTTGGTTGATGAGGTTTATGTGACAGGTTGATGTGACAAGTTATTGTGACAAGTTGTTGTGACAAGTTAATATGACGAGTTGACGTGATAGGTTTATGTGACAAGTTGTTGTGATAGGTTAATGTGACAGGTTGATAGTGATAGGTTGGCAATGACAGGTTGACAACGACATTGATTGTGGTAGTGACAATGTAATCTACACTTATATTTCAGGGTAGTAGGATGGGGCAATGAAAGGGGGTTGTAGCCTCCTTTTGGTTGGTGCTGGAGAATCAGGGAGTTGGAGCTTCCTTCAAGTTGGATCATGTAAACTAGGGGTTTGGAGCCTCCTTCCAGTTGTAGTTGGTAAATTAGGGTGTTTTAGCTTCCTTCAGGTTGGAGCCTGTAAATAGGGTGTTGGAGCCTGTAAAGAGGGTGTTAGAGCCTCCTTCCAGTTGGTGCTGGAGAATTGGGAAGTTGGTTCTTCCTATGAATGTATTTATTCGGACATATAAGAAAAGAATTATGTGGTTTTCTCTGATTTGGGTTTCCACGTAAATATCTGGTGTACTGTGTATCTGTGGATGATCTTATGCATTGTTGATTTATATATTCGATGATATATTGAATGATAATGATAAACCAATGATATACTACTAATAAAGTTAAAGAATACATATTGTGGTTAAAAGTAATATAATTTTTCATATTGATTGATCTGGATTTATGTAGGAACACAATGAAATACAGAAATACACATAAACGTAGAGATGCAGCAGAAATAAGACTTCATTTCATTAATAACAAATGACTGAAATATGCTTACAGACAGAATGGAAATAAAATAGCTAGGGCGTTGGTAGCTTATCTCTGAGAAGAGATGTGGCGACTACTGGCCTTTGAACTGTGTTACAATGAGGCTCAAAGGCCTATTATTATTGAGAAACAATGGAAAACCCTAAACATCCAAAGACCTAAGTTGGTACATCAACTTCCAGGGGACGCAACTTTGGCATACAATCTCCGTTTGACGCGTTCCATACCTCGTTAGAAAGATCTATTCGAGGACTACAAATTTTGGGTGAGCAACAATGTTCTATAATCCATGTTGCTCCCCGTTTTCCCAAAAAACGTCGTTTAAGGCCTCAAAACAGCTCCGGAAGTTCAGGACTCGAAAAACTGCTAAAAATAGTAAACTGTGAGGAAACTAAAAAACTGAAAGAAGCAATGGTGGGGGTCCAAGTGGAATAGGTGGGTGGCCAACAATATCCACCTGGATCATTCCTCCCCCCTTAGGAAGCAATGGTCCCCATTGCGTCTAGTTCCTCCATGAGATGAGGAAACTTCTGCTGAACTTGGTCCCTGGTGAGCCACTTGCCTTGGTGAAGGAGTTGGCCTGCTTTGACAACTCGATATAGCAGTATCCTTTGGTTTTGGGTGTGTTTGATCTGTGTATCCATGATCTGATCAATTCTGGCTTGTTCCATGCAGTCTGGATTTAATTCTGTTGGTGTGAGTTGTTCTGCCATGTCGAATGTGTCTAGTAGAGGTGGAAAGTAGGGTCGAATGCAGTCCACATTGAACACTGGGTGCAGACCAAGGAATGGTGGAATGCTGAGCTCAAAGGCATTTTCCCCTACAGCCTTGGTGAGGGTGTACAACCCATATCAAAGTGGACGAAGCTTGCGGTGGGGCCCAACGAGGTGCTCCTTTTGCAAATGCAACCACACTTTGTTGCCCACCTGGAAGTTGTGTGGCACCCGATGTTGATCATGTCGTTGCTTGTACTTAGGATTGGCTCTGTCCAAGATGTCATGAACCTGTTGGCGGATGTGTTGAATGTGCTCAATGAAGTTGTTTGCCTTGTCAGCCTCAGACTGGACATGAGTTGAATCTTCTTGAGTAGCCACAAATGGCATGGCTATGTCAATGGGACATAGTGGCTGGAATCCCAAGCCCACTTGAAAGGGGCTGTGGCTGGTTGAGCTATGGAGAGCCTGGTTGTAGCTGTGTTATACATAGGGGAGGCTCTCATCCCATGTGCATGGATGCTTTGAATTGTACATGCGCAAAATGTGTACGATCATCCGATTGACGACCTTTGTCTGGCCATCAGTTTGTGGATGGAAAGCTGTGGACTTGGTGAGCTTGGTGTCCAGCATCGACCAGAGGCTGGACCAAAATGTACTGAGGAACCTACTGTCCCGATCTGAGATGATAGACTATGGGATACCAAAGTGTACCCACACTCGTTCAAATAAGATTTTAGCAGTGGCTTCTGCTGTGATATTCTTCTTGCAGGCCATCATAATGGACATCTTCGAGAATCGATCGACGACCACAAAAACATAGTCATTTCCATGCTTAGTAGAAGGAAGGCTCAACATGTAATCCATAGAGATGGATTACCAAGGTCGACTAGGGGTAGGAAGCGGAGTATAGAGGCCTTGCTTCTTAATGGTCGATTTGGCAATGGCGCAAGCAGTGCAGGACTTGATGTACTTCCCGACATCTTGTCGAAGGTTCGGCCAATGGAAATACTTTTGCAGTACTGCTATGGTTTTCTCAACCCTGAAATGCCCAACAACTCGACTGTAGTGTGCCTCCCAAATCATCTTGGCACACTCGCTTGAAGGAACACAAAGGTGTCCTAGGTGACAAAGCAGGGCATCTTGGAGGTGAAAATTGGGAACTTGCTTACCCTCCAAGAGTGTATTGTATGTGTGGCTGAATTCTGGATCACTTGTGTAGAGATGTGGCCAATCGAAAGTCTCGTGCCCACAAGAGTTGATCACAGTGGTTAGTGCCACGATGGGTGGTCGACTGAGGCAGTCTACAAAATTATTGGTGCTGCCTTTTTTGTACTTAATGTTCAAATGAAACTGTTGCAGGTATGTGGACCACTTCTGATGGCGATCGTTCTACAACTTCCCTTGTGTTTGTATGAACTGCAGGGGTCAGTGGTCTATGTGGATGACTGTTTCCTTTCCCAAAATGTAATGCTCCCATTGTCGACAAGCCTGCACAATGGAATACATTTATTTGTCATAAGTGGGATACTTCTGGACCGTGTCGGAAAGTGTCTCACTATGATATGCCACTGGATGCCCATGTTGAGTAAGGACTGCCCCAATATCATAGTCAGAGGCATCTGTCTCGATCTCAAATGGTTGTTGCAAGTCTGGTAATGTTAGCACTGGTGTAGAGCAGAGGCGATGCTTCAACTCCTTGAACGCCTTTTGTTGAGATTCAGACCAAAAGAATTTTTCTTTAGCTCCTCTCTTGGTGACTTGACTCAAGGGCCAAGTGATATGAGAGAATCCCAACACAAACCTGCGGTATAAATTGGCAATACCTAAAAGGTTGTGGAGCTCTATTAGGGTGGTTGGGGCTGGCCAATCCCAAATGACTTGGATCTTTGTTGGATCCACATACACCCCCTGCTCATCAATAATGTATCCCAGATACTGAACCTAGGTCAAAAGTGCATTTCTCCTAATTGGCACACAACTTGTGTTGCCACAGTGTTTGGAGGACCAGTCGGATGTGGTGGAGATGCTCTTCCCAAGTCTGGCTGAAGATCAGAATGTCATCCAAGTACACCACTACAAATGAGCTGGTGAATGGCCGCAGGATGTCGTCCATTAGCCTCATGAAGGTTGAAGGGGCATTCGTCAACCCAAAAGGCATGACCAACCATTCGAAAAGGCCCTCCTTGGATTTGAATGCAGTCTTCCACACATCAGAGGGTTCGATTGGTACCTGGTGATACCTAGACTTCAAGTCGATCTTGCTGAAATATTTCTCCCCCTTGAGTTGGTCCAGAAGGTCATCAATCTGTGGGATCGGGTACCTATTCCGGATAGTGATCTTGTTCAGTGCCCGATAGTCAATGCAGAGTCTCCAAGTCCCATCCTTCTTCTGCACCAACACGATCAGGCTCCCACAGGGCGATGAACTCGGCCGGATGTGACCTTTCCGCAACAGCTCCTGAATCTTCCTCTTGATTTCGTCATTCTCTAGAACAGAGCGTCGATAGATGGGTCCATTGGGCAGCGGCACACCTAGGGTCAGATCGATGGGGTGCTTGACCTGGCAGTGTAGAGGCACCCCTGCGGGGGAGGTGAAGATTTCCTCATACTCCTCCACGAACTTATCCATCTGTTGTTTTCATGCAGCGGGGCCCTGTCTGGAGGTCATGGCCACAGTCTTCCTCTTTCCCTGAGGGCGGATCATCAGGAAAACAAATTTCCTAGTTTTGGAAATGAGCTTACTGCATTGTTTTGCAGTAACCAAAGAGATGGTGGTAGGCGGTGCTATCT
>ML854067.1:13051-42236 GCA_009831015.1 Picea engelmannii
TGTCATTTTCTTGGAGATTGGTATTGGGCAGTTTAAAGAAAATGTTGCCATATTATGGATTATGTGTGTTAAAGTTTAAAAATAATGTTATGGCACAAACATAATTTGGTAGGAGTTTTGGAAATAAATAGGCATGGTAAACAATGGATATTCAAATGATTTTGTGGATATTTAAATGATTTTTGTTGAATAATGGCAATGTTGATTTTAAAGTCAATGAAAGTTATTTCTTGTAACATAACAATAATCACTATTATTCTCGTTTATTGTCTCATTTTTCGCTCATTATACGCCTGCCACCTTCCCAATAACATTTAATCCATCCCTTGTTTTGTTATCTTGAATTTCATTTTTAAAGGAAAATGATTGAAGAGGATTGGATGATGATTTTAGTTGGAAATTGTGATATGGCGATATTGTTTTTTGAAGAAAAGGGCTCTGCATTTTGCTTGAACAATATTCATTTGTTGGTTCTCGTCCATGCTACCATTTTTCATTCATTATAAAGCCCCTCATATTCCCAATGACCATATCATTCCATGTTCAAATTGAAATTGATTATTGGATGTGTTGGGTTGTGTCAATGGATGGATTGCATATGCTTTTGTTGTGAATGATAGAGCCAACATCTTGATTTTATTTAGGTAGAGTATTAGTGAATGGATTGTTAAAATTTTTCATATTATGATTGGAGTATTGCTTCAGGATGAGTTTTTATAGCAGGGGCAACAATGAGAGAGGTGCAAACAGAGATAGAGGAAATAATTGGCAAAGAGGCCATAGAAGGCCATGATTTTCAATACATTTTGACGTTGATCCGCAAGAACTAATTAATATTTTCCAAGTTGGGATTTTTAATTTAGTTGGCCAAGGAATTTTGAAACCTAGACATGAGAGGCCTCTTTTCCATCCACACCAAAATTTCTCTGGTATCCATGTCCCCCCTCATGTTTCTATGCAACTAGAACCACCTGCAAATGATGGCTGGCAAGAGATTGTTCATCATCCTGCTTCACATCATAATGGTTGGCGTACAATATTGTTTCCATTGCCCCCTCCTCCACCACCATTCAACCCAAATTCCCAAGTTGATTGTGTTGTCTCTCCAGTATAGTCCTCTCATGCAAGAAAGAGATTAAAAGCTTCCATTCCCGAGCTGGAATTAGATAAAGGAAAAGAAGTGGCTAATCCCTCCAAGTCTTCCAAACACTCCTCTGAATCAATGTCCTCTCATCTCCACCTCAAATATAGTTTATCCCATGTCATCACTGAAATCCACCCACAAGGTTCCAATCAATTGAAGGATGTTGCACAAGAAAAAATAGAAAAATGATCAAAAGAAGGCAACAGTGAAAAGAGGCAAAATGCCTCTCACAACAAATATGTTTTTAATACTTTTTAATGTTATTTTATTTTAAGGACAGATTTTATTGGTATGATGACATAATATTTTGGACAACAAAGACACATTTAGACAAGATGTTTTGGATAGTGTGGATATGATTCTACTTTTGGCTATAGTCATGTTTTATTTTGATACTAAAATATTTGACTATTAATATGAGAATGGGAGTTACAAGGCGAATATTTGAGTTAGTTTTTGAGGTATTATATTTCATATTTTGATAATCATTAAAGAAATGAAAATTGGAGTGACAAGGGGTCCCACCTATTTAGTTATTATTTAAATAGACCCTTATTTATGTATTATTATTTATTTGTCTCAACTAATTCATTAAGATAATTAAGCTTAACAAAAGAAAGGTAGTTGAACTACCATAACTTATTGGGAAAGAATAAAAACTCAATCAAAAGAAGAGACGAAGAGAGAGAGAACATAAGGGGAACTTATGATATAAGGTCTGCTCTGTACTTGTGAGATACTTATTTTCTTCATTCATTCTGAGTTTAATAGAAAGATAAACTATCTTTATGACAACAAGGTCTTATTGAAGGTAGCAAGTTTCAAAACTAAATCATATCTTTCAGTAGCTTGTTTCTAAATGTGTATGATCTATCTTTGGCAGTCCATGTTCTTGTTTGTTTATGAATTTGATTTCATGATTGATAAAGAATATTTTGCAGAGTCAAGTAACAACATTTTTATGGCAAGTTGATCCATATATTTAGCTTCATTTTTCTTTTGTTGTCAGATTCTTTTTGTATGGTACTCATCGAAGAATTCTAAATATGACTTTGGTCCCCACCCTTGCAGGGGTTTGTAAAGAGAATTTTTATTTGTATCTTAGAATGAAGTTAATATAAAAATCATATTTCTGATTCAGTCTCACATGTGTATCTTAATGATATTTTTTCAGATTTTGTTTTTATCCTTATCTCTTATCCATGTATACACTTATGTATATTTTTTCTTTTTTTCTTTTGCACAATTGCATATAATATAAAAAAATCATCCTTGATCCCTCGTACATATTATCTGTGGATTAAGTGATTGTTTTGAATTTAAGGTTATAAACTTCGGGTAACATTCCCAACTATCTTGCCTTAGCCTAGCAAGATCTGAAAATGCTTGAGTAAGGATCTTCGTATCTTTTCCTCAACAATTCTATCTACCTTAGGCTTGCTAGGGACAATGAATGACTTCCTATGGAATGGGAGCGCGCATTCTTTGGCTAGATGTCTGCATTCATGGCATCTACGACAACAGAATGGAATCCCCTCATAATCAAGTATATGATGTTTGTCATTTTTAAGGCCTATGTTGATATCTTCATGCAGGCCCTTCCTGATATCCAGCTTGACCAAAATGTAGGTGAAAGACATCCTATCCACATCCTGGGAAGTGGAGTTATGGCCCAGGTAAGTCCCTAAAAAGTTCCTAATTTCTCTTAAGATCCTTTCATCCCAATAATTTTTCGGCAATCGAGGAAGCCTCACCCAAACCAGAACCTTGTCATGTCTTTCCCTTTCGGCATTGAACAGAGGAGTCCATGGCGAGAAAAGCACTAGCAAGGAGTCTATTATCCATACCTTACTTTCGACCACTCTTGCATCATCCACCTTTTGGAAACTCAGATGGAACCAACCACTATGTAGTAAGACCACCCTCAGGATGATAGTTACCACGGGTCCGAGTTCACTTACTGCCCATGCGCGAAGAGTGTTGATCTTGAAATGTCTGCCCCACACCCTACCGACAAGGGATTTTCCTCCCATTTCAACCGCCATGGCTTCTGCTACATCCAAACCCAAAACTAGGGTTGGTTTCTCACTTTTGGAATCATGGCCTTCGACCGATGCAAGGATTACTGGGGCTTCTTCAACCAAAACCCCACCTCCTTCTAGACATAAAAGGCCCTGAATGAATGACTTTTTTTGCGATTCCGGGTCTTGTGGACTTTGTTTCCTGGAGGGATCCTGGACTGCAGGTGGGATTGCATAATCGACCCCAAAAAAAGGAAAATTTCCTAATAGTCCTTCATTTGGGAAGAAACCTTGAGTTTGTACCATGTGCAACTGGGAGGGGAGAAAAACCTCTAACTGGTTTGAGTCGAATTCCATAGACCCCCACGGAAAATCGGTGGATGCTCCTCAAGCCTCCACGCAGTGTCTTGATGAGGTGTTGTGGCACATCCGTAGCTGAAATTGTGACTGGGTCCCTTCCAAAGGAGAACCGTTTGTCTTCCATTATGACTCCTCGGGGCGGTAACTCGTTAAGAGGACTTCCCCAAACCACATAATTTTCACCTTCCTTTTCTCCTCGCATCTCCAACGTCGTAGTCCAGATCGGGCCTAAACCGACATCTTTCGGTTCGTAGTCCAACAGATCCCTATCCCCCTCCTCTTGTTCAAGCATATTCCATGAAAAATCATCCATATTTTGTGAGCTCCAACTGTCGGATTATGTGCTAGGTGGGTGATCAAATGACTGTTACCAGCTATCCTTTTCGCTTGTTCCCCGACCACGTAGAAACTGTGTCCTCCTTGCATTGTCCCCTGATTGAAACCCTACCCAAACCCTAAGTCATGAGACTACAGGCCTTCCATATATATATATATTCAATTTTATAGAGGTTAATAACCACAAATCAAACATTTATACTTTAGACACTCCAACCTCTCAAAATGAATCAACATAGTTCTAATATATGTAATATGGACATCAAATTTTATTTATTCACACACACACATATATGTATTAAATTAGTTAGATAATTTCATTTTAGCGAGAAAAGGATTTACATAGTCTGTGTTGTGGGCCTGCCACTAGAGAAACCAAACCAACAACAGAAGATACATTTCTTTATCCAAATTATTTGTGGTGGGGAGTAAGACCATGAGATACATATAAAGGAAAAGCGTAATCTATATTCAAAATGTCTTAAACTAGAAGACCATTGTCCTACACCTTGACATATATAGTGAAGAGAGGATAGAGTCTTGTTGCCTCTATACTAAAAAGACAAAAAAACTAGTAAACATAACATTTCGGAAATCGGACATGAGGGTTGTTATTAGCAGCTGTAGGAACCCGTGGTTGGGTGTCATGAAGCTCAGAGAAGTCTAGTCCCACCATTTTCATAGCTAACAGATAGACTTTGTGATCAACCAACTTAATTTGCAATTGCATGTTATCCAACCAGAGAAGGATCACATTGTAGGCTTTGTTTCTCTCTACTAGCACCTTTCCCACAGATTTCATCTTCCAGTAGAGGTCCATTGTCCTATGGTATTTTGTTTCCCTGTTATGGATGAACTAGTGTCTAGAACCCATGGACTAATATCTTAATCCACTTCCTCATCTTGGATTAAGTGTTATTGTAGGTGAACCCCAACCTCTCCAAGGTCAATCTCTACCTTAATTTTTGGAGGTGTGTTAGTGTGAAAAACCTTAGCAAACACCTCTACAACTAGCTACGCCCACGAGGTAGGAAGTCGACCACATTATCTATGAGCCTTGTGAATGGGGCCACCTCTAGCCATGAAGATGCACATAACCAACAAACAAGCATAAAAAGGAACCAAGAACTAGAGGAAACACTAGGGAGAGCACCAGGGACCACATGATGCACCAAAGACCAGAGAACACACACAACAACTGGAGGGAGATCCTCTGGGCCCATAAAACAGACCCATGAAGGAGGCCTACAATGGCCATGAAGACTAATTGTGACAACCTGGTGTCGTATCCCAATAGTGTATGGTGCATTCATTTCCGAAATGGGAAATTGAAACATCTAGAACCAACGTAATACAAGGTAAGTGACTATCCCCTGGGAGGAATGAAATTCCAAGTCTCCAACACCTTCCAACATGGATTGTTGCATCCTATGACTGCAAGGATAGCCTACCAAGTGGGGCATCAAGGGTTGAGCAGAGGACAAACACATGAGATATTAGTACAACTTCCTATCACCATGATTACATGCCTATCACCCCATTTGGGCTATATATACAAACAAGAGCTGAGTAATTTGTATTAGTGAAAATGGATATAGCTAAGCTAACGACACTCATAAAATGCACATATTGAGATCAAAGTATAGAGTTTTCTAATATATGATGAAAAAATTCTCCAGATTTTCCTACTACTATATATCCTGTAAAAGACACCTAAGATACTAACAGATTTAAAAAACATAGACTAATAAAAGGAATGATGACTTGTAGCCTCTTCTAGGCCTATAGTTGTATGCTCTCGATGTTGTTCTCCAATTTCCATGTCTTTCATTAGCTGAATGATGATGTTTTCATCTTTGTGTTCACCTTTTTTCGGACATACACTGATTAGAGGCCATTGACTCGGCTTCTTTGTTTAGATTCTCCACCATAGATTTTAAGAAGTTGCATTCTATCTTGAGAATGACCAACTATTGTTTGACTTGCACCAGCGTGTTCATAATCTCTCCAATTTGTGAATTTAATACATTGTTGCTTGTTGCTTGTTGCTTGTTGCATGTTCATCATGAAATTTGATGATGAGAGTAAGAATGGATACTCTATTTCCTTGTACCATTTCTTCATAGCTTCTTAAGCTCTTGCAATTTGTGGTGAACCATGGTGGATGCTTGGTCTTCTATCTATGGGATAGAGTGTTGGCTCTTTTCTTAACAACAAACCCACAACCCTGAAACAATATGTACTTGAGGAGATTCGACACAATCTAGATTGAAAATTCCCCTGTTACCAAACAGGGGGCACTTTGCTCCATTGCTTGAAAGTGAAAGGGGACAAAGTGCAGACCCTACACCCCTTTTAGAAAACTCAAAGACACAATTATACTTAATATAATCAAAGAAGATTGCATTGCTAACATTCACCACCAATCTCTTGACCAAACATATCCAATAGAGAACAAACTGAAGTAAAACCATTGTTGACTTGAAGGCCAAGATTGAAATCTTTGGATTACTAATTAACTAGGAATGCCCCCAACCCGTGAGAGAGAACATAAGCTTTAAACCCATAACAACTACCCTCAATAATTCAAAGTGAAGATTGTAATGACTATATCCAAAGAGGAATACAATGCTAATTGTGTGCTCATGTGAATCCAAACTTAACGAAAAATTTGCAAGCAAAATGAAGATAGAATCAACCAACCTGGAATTTAGTGTTGGGGCCAAATGAATTTCAGAGGCGTGGGGTTGTTTGCTTCTCTCACGTTGAACAAAGATCAATTTGGCCATTGTCCCACCTTGTTTATGGTGAATTAAACCAAGATATTCATTACCTTTTCTCCCCACTGATGAAAATATGTGCGAGGTAGCCTTGGGTCTCATTGTGTTAATTGCTCTACCTTGGTGGATGGGTTGGCACATGAGGGACACATGGCTTAGTGTGCTTGTGGTACTTGTCATTAAATTCGTTGGGGGTGTTTAAGGAATAACTTGGAGGGTTAATTGGCCATTAATCCAAAGCTCCCCAATTTTTAAATCTATTGCTTGTTGGCTAATAAGTCATCTTGGCTATTGTAGAAAGATACCTTCTGCTGGACTAATTTCTGATTATTGGATGAAGTTCTAACCCCTAGGCATATGATGCTTCAAATCTATTATCTTGTTCGCTAATAGGTCCCCTTGACTATTGTAGATCCTTAACACATGGGAAAAATATATCTTCCATCGAACTAATTTCTTATTATTGGATGAAGTTCCTAACCCCTAGACATATGATGTTTCAATTTTTCCTTTTGATCAGTGAGGATCCTGCCACCTCTAATTATTGTTAAAAACATTATCCAAATTGACACTTAATATCACGTTATTGTTTACATATTTAAAAAATGATATCACATAAAAAAGAAAATGTCTATTATAACTTGTAACTTGTAAGTTTGGCATATGGCCCATAATTAATGTTGATCCAGATGAACATTGAAATATATGTTTCAATTTCATACCTATAGAAATTGTACCATGATTTTAACCATTTTTTTTAAGTTAAGTTGATGATATGAGCCCAATATTAATGAGGTCTATTATAATATTAATGAGGTCTATTATAGTTACCATCACCGGTGTCCTCATTTGCGTATTTAACTGGTTGTGGCTTTCAACTTTTCTTTTTACCCTGCCAAGGATTAAAGCCATATACATTTAGAGTTTCTTTATTGTGTATTTTGGTAACCCTTGTAATCACCGTATATTTTTGGAAGAAGCCCCTGGTTTTGAGGGCGAGTTGGCCTCTTCCTTACATCTTAGTGTTTTTGGAGTTCAATCTAATAACCAGGTTTGTCATTACAATCTTTATCTGGATGCCCCTGCCCAATTTACCTCTCTTTTTTTGGAATCTGCAAATGTAAGAGTGAATTGGAAATGCTCTTGGGGTGGGGTGATTTGTAGACCCTTACATTACCTAGTTCCAAAAGTGCATCATCACTTGTGTCAGCATATGGGTAAAAGTTGACTTGAGTCAAGGTCACCTTAAGACAATCATTTTGAACTGAAATTGTGTCAAGGTATCCAAAAAGAGCATCATTTTGGAGTGAAATGATTATAACTTTAAGTGTGAACCATGTCAAATAACATGTTATTTGAAGGATGCTTATATAACGGCAAGGTTGAGATCATTTTGATGGAATTAGATAGGCAAATTGTTGTTTGTCTTGGTCATGGAGTAATTTGTTTATTAAATACAGTTGAAACTTTCTGAAGATTATCAATATTTTTTTTTGTTAAAAGTTTGAAAATGATAATAGAGTCATTTAAACATTCAAATTTAATGTTTCATTTTGAAATTCCAACCCTGCTAAAAAGAAAAACAAACACTAACAAACCTCGAGATTGACTATGACTCTGGAAAGAGAGAAGAAAGCCAATGCTTTGATAAAGTGCTAAGTCCCTCCTTTTATTCAATGAACAACCAGGTCGCTATAGTCGTGTAAACTGAACCAAACCCTCATATGCAGATTATTCCTACAGTTCACTCTGAACCAGGTGCTTTCAATAAAGTGCTAAGTCCCTACTTTTATTCAATGAACAACAATCTCACTACAGTCCTGTAAACTGAACCAAACCCTCATGCAAATTATTCCTATAGTTCAAGCTTCAGGGGATGAATCAGTGGCATGATTTAGACGATTCTGATCCAGAGCGGAGACGTCCCCTTCGACCAATTCTAATGAAGTTTGAAGTTTGCTAGTGAGTTTCACTACAGCTTCCACTAACCCTACATCATTCAATTGTGAAAAAATATACCCCAAAAATCTATAAATATATATCAATGACTATTCAAGATCCTCGATGACGAGGTGCAGTGAATAACAGTGATCTGTAAATGCAGGCCACATTAGGCATAGTTGTCATTAGCTATTTTGATTCAGCCCCTGGAACCAAATGGAAAAAATCAGATCCCTGATCTGAGTCTCTCGTAATCACAAACCAAAACATGCTTATTGTCATGTACTTTCTCCATTTGATACTATAAATCTTTATGCGTTTTATTGAATCAAAAACATGATGGCATACATTGAAGTTTTTCTTGGGGATTGCACAATCAATTTTTAGTGAAGAAACTACTTTATACAAAAGAAACTGTCATGAATTTCTTGAACCAACAGAAACTACATGTATATTTTTAATTTCACAAAATATACTAATTTTACACAATTTTGCTCTTGCAGGCATGTTTTCCGTTTGTTGACAGCAAAATCAAGAACAATATGAACAGAAGTTATTTGCATTGCAAATTCTCATACCCTCAACCCAAAGCATACATTCCGGGCATGTCAAGAGGAAGTTGAGTGCGAAGCATCAAAGGATAAACTGCGTGAGAAGGATTTTTTCACAGAAGACGTCATGCCTGAGGCGATGGAAGACACGGAGCGCACAAGAGCAGCGGCAATGGCGGCCTTCACCTGCCCTCTTCGCGGGAGGGGCCTTCGCCGGCCATGGAAACCCTCGCCACATTTGTCGCCAACGACCATTTTTGCGTCAGATCGTCAAGCGGAAAACCAAACTCAGATGATGAACCAAACTCCGATGATGTTGCTATGATTATTGATTGAAGGAAACATTTCTGGTATTTATAGAGAGCGGACGAAATCCGCGGGTACCATATGCAGCACTCGTATTGACTACAATCACAAAATTGGAAGATGCTCCGACTCCTCCGAGCAGATCGGAGAGTAGGATGCTCCGACCAGAGAGTAGAAATTTATCAAAATATAATGGAGGATGCTCCGACCAGAGAGTAGAAATTTACATTCTCGAGTTAACTCAAGTGAGGTCGGTGTGAAATATAGAAAAAGTTTTAAGCCAGTTGTACGAAGTTTACATTCTAAAGCGAAGACAGTATGAAATAGAGAAAAGTTTTATGCCAGTAGTACGAAATTTAACAAAAGTGAAACATCTAATAATCTAATAATTGGATAATAATTGGAGTGGGCTAATTGGGAGCAATCTTTTTTCTCTATTTATTTTTTATTTTTTAGGTAGATTTTTTTTGATGGTTTGCTTTTAGATTTTCGATCAATCCATAACTCTAATTTATTTTTTGAGTATCTAGGTTGACTTAAAATGGGGTATAACTCTAATTTATTTTTTGAGTATCTAGGTTGACTTAAAATGGGGTAAAACATTTGGGATGATGTTTTGAAAAAATGTATGGAGCTTTGATTTATGCGAAACTCAAAGTACCCCTGAAAATTTGACTGGATTTAGGCATATTTAATATGGAAGTTAAAATTAATATGGCAGGTAATTAATGACGAGTTTTAGTAAAATTATATAAATATTAGTATAGATAAAGTTATATAAATATGTAGATATTAGATAACATTTATGTAGTCTTGGGTTATAAAACATATTATGCACATTGTTAGAAAATCTAACTAATTCATATTAAGAAAATAAGTGGTTAAGAGATTCTTTCCCTCATCCAATAACTTATATTGATAGCATTGACCTATATTAATCTTAATTGCTAATAACTAATCACTTATACAATGTGATTTCATTACATAAATAAGGCTTATATTCTAATACCCTTTTTAAGGTTTACATTACTAAAACAAAAACTCACTAAAAGTAAACACACACTCACTAAATACAAAAATAAGAAAAACAAAAATTCACTAAAAACAAAAACACACAGTGATTAAATACAAAAATAACATTTTTCAAAAGTTGTTCTTTGAAAACCAGGTTTGGATCATAAGTTTATTAAGTAGAACTCCATCAAGCTACCTTGTAACCCTCATTCGAGCTGAATTCTTAAGTTCCTGGATTCTACCCCCTTGAGCTCCTAAATTACAAATATTTTGAATTATTGGACAACCATCCATATTGAACTACATACACACTATTCCATCTAGTTGTCTCATGACCCTCGTAAGTGTATAATTCCCAAGATCCACAAACTCCTGAACCATTTGAGTAGCCATCCATGCCGAGCTTCATCTACACTAGATCTCTTCTTGTCTTGAAAGTGTGGGCCTCTTAATATGTGAAAGATTCCAGTGTGTTAGTGAGATCATCACTATTGTCTACATCCGGTGGATCTTTAGCAATTGCCACATTCGGTGCATGTGGTTTGTCTTTGAGCTTTTCCTTGAAAATATCATTAGCTCAAAATCTATAGTTCCAAGCTATGTGATCCATTTTCTTGCAATAATAACATTCAATCTCCCTTTTGCCTTTAGTTGATTTGTTACAATTCTATTTTGAGTCAAATGCAATCTCATGTTGAGTATCACCTTTTATATCCCCTAAATTTAGCCTCTTTTTTTCAACGAAAAGTATTGATATCATATCATCTAAAGTATGTCAAGACATTTGACTTAAAGAAAAACAACATTATTAAAACTTGAAGACAAACTATTTAACAAAAGGGTTTTTGCATCCTGGTCTTCTACCCATGCACCAACCTCTCTCAAAATTATGTCTAAACTACTAAAAAACCAAACAAAAAATACCTTTGTACAATTTTATGAAGTCATTGGGTAGAAGTTCTTTGCTACTCCAGAAGTCAATTTGCAAATATGTAAAAGGGTTGGGAGAAAGAAGTGTGTTCCTCTTTAGTGAATATCAACTCCTTTTGTTTGATGACTCCCTTCCTTTCACATGGTAGCTAATATGGGCATTACCTACTTCAGGCTTAATATCCTTTGCAGTTTTGTAGCTCTATCTTCTTCTTAGAAGTAACTAGAATTATCCCGGATGTATTTACCCCTAAATCACTGCATGTGTTGTCTTTTTGGATGTAGATCGAGATTTATATCTTTGAATGTGAACTAGGGTGCATGGGGTCTCTCCATCAGAATATTGAGATCAAACCAATGTGTATATTCATGTTTGTAGATCTATCACCTTTTACAAGTGAATCGATCTAGGTTCCCTTCGACTATGGACACTTATCACTTTGTGCACAACTCTTTTTTCAATTACCATATGACGACTCAAATTTGTGGCGACTTATTTTATTACATGGTGGCTTTCTTCCATCAATGACTTCTTTCTTGAAGGTGCAAGATCCTTTGAATTTGGAGAGTGACATTTGAGACCACAAATGCAATATGGTGATGACTAATCTTGAATATGTGTGATGTAAGTATCTCAATCTCTTTCAATTTACAATTGGGCTCTGATACCATGTAAAATTAGAGCAAGAGCACAAGACAAGATATACATAAATGATAATGCATAGATTAATTAGATGTTGAGCACACATATACAATAACATTTATCTATTTTATAGAGATTGTAAATTGTTATAAAATCTAACTAATTCTTATTTAGAGAAGAAGTGGTTGAGAGATTCTCTCAACCATCATTGAACAACTTGTATTCATGGGGGCTTCACCTTGTTGACCAATATAGTATCACGTTCATTCATAAAGGTTTTTTTTTTAATTGTGAAAAATAAAGTCAATATATTGTAGGTATTGGGGGAGGATGTGGGGTCTCAAGGGGTTTATAGGTATTGAGGGGTATAAAAAGAGGTATATGGTAAAAATAGGGGTTTCTTTTATTGGAAAGATGTATCAAAAGGGGGGTTCAACAAAAGGATTTTGGGAGGTATTTATCAATATCTAGTGAAATTAGGGACATTCTTTAATATCCCACAAAAGCAGGTGTTATGTCACAAGTTCATTAAGTGAATACCTTGTGCTTATATTGATAACATGACTCCTATTAATCCTAATTACTACTAACTAGTGATCTGAATTTATGAGTGAAACGAAATGAAACACAGATCTATAACATTAACACATATATACAAAGAAAAATAACAGAGGTACAACGAAACTTAAGTTCTATTCAATAAAGAAATTTGTTGAAACTGTAAAATGCATAATGAAACAATCTTTCTCGAATGGTGGTAGCTAATCTATGAGAAGAGATGTGGCGGCTATGCGCATTCGTCTGAGCACATTAAAATGAGGCCTCTAGTCCTTGTTAGCATCAAGAAGTAATAAAAAAACCATAGATATCCAAAAACCTAACCCTAGGCCTTTTTAACAATGTGACTATGGCAGACCCAAAAAACGTTGTTTAGGGCCTCAAAACGGCCCCCGAAGTTTAGGACCCCAAAAGGTAGAAAAAATGCCAAGATGAAAATTGTATGTGAGCCAGTTGAAAGAGGTAGGTGGCCACCGATATCCACCTGGATCAATCCTCCCCCCTTAGGAAGCAATGGTCTCCATTGCATTGATTTCCCCCATCATATGAGGAATTTTTTGTTGAATTTGGACCCAGGCGAGCCACTTTCCTTGGTATAGGAGTTGCCCCGCTTTGCAACATGATAAAGCTGAAGCTTCTGTTGGCAAGTACCCTTCACCTATGTGTCCACTATCTGATCAGTAGATGCATGCTCCATGCAGTCAAGGTTGAGCTCTGTCAGTGTCAACTGTTTTTCTATCTCTAAGGTGTCCAATAATGGTGGAAAGTATGACCAAAGGAGGTAGACATTAAACATTGGGTGCAAGCCAAGGAAAGGGGGAATGTTGAGCTCAAAATCATTATCACCCACAACCTTGGTGATCGTGTAAGGTCCATAGTGGAGTGGACGAATCTTCCAATGGGGTCCTGTAAGGCATTCTTTCTGCAAATGCAACCAAACTTTATCGCCCACCTAAAAATTGTGGGGCACCCGGTGTTGATCATGGCACTACTTGTACTTGGCATTGGACTTCTGCAAAATATCTTGAACTTGTTGGTGGATGTGTTGGATTCGTTCAATGAACCGGGTGGCTTTTTCAACTTCGGTTTGAGCATGGGACAATTCTTCCTGTGTGGACACAAGGGGTAGTGCAACATCCATGGGACCCAATGGTTGAAATCCCAACCCCACCTTAAATGGGATGTGGTCATTTGAGTTATGTATGGATCTGTTGTAACTGTGTTGAACATAGGTAAGACTCTCATCCCATGTGTGCAGATGCTTGGAATTGTACATGCGCAAGATATGCATGATCATCGTGTTGACGACCTCGATTTGACCATCCGTTTGGGGGTGGAAGGTCATGGATTTGGTGATCTTGGTGTCTAGCCATGACCAGAGGCTCGACTAGAATGCGCTAAGGAATCGATTGTCCCAATTTGAGACAATGGTTTGCGGTATCCCAAAATGTACCCACACTCATTCAAATAAAAGCTTGGCAGTGGCCTCCGCTGTGATGCTCTTCTTGCAGGTGGCTAGAATCGCCATCTTGGAAAATTGATCAACAACCACGAAAACACAGTCATTTCCCTGCTTGGTTGAAGGAAGGACCAACATGTAGTCCATCGAGATAGATTCCCAGGGCCTGTCGGGAGTAGGAAGAGGGGTGTACATGCCTTGTTTCTTAATAGCCAGTTTGGCAATGGCACAGGCCGTGTAGGACCTAGTATACTTGTTGACATATTGTCGAAGTTTTGGCCAATAGAAATGTCATTGCAACACTACCACTATATTTTCTACGCCGAAGTGTCCTGCCATCCAATTGTAGTTGTTGAGGAAAAGGTAGGAATAACCTTACTCAAACATTTTCAGATCTTGCTAGGCTAAGGAAAGATAGTTGGGAATGTTACCCAGAGTTTATAGCCTTTGATTCAAAACAATCTCTTAATCCACAGGTAATATGTACAAGGGACTAAGGCTGATTATATATATTATATGTAAATGTGCAAAAGAAAGAAAGAAAAAATATACATAAGTGTGTACAGGATAAGAGACAAGAATAAAAGTAAAATCTGAACAATATCATTAAGATATGCATGTGAGACTGAAATCAGAAATCTCATTTTTATATTAACTTCATTATGAGATACAAAGTAGAACTCTCTTTACAAACCCTTGCGAGGGTGGGACCAAAGTCAAACTTAGAAGCCTTTGATGGACACCATACAAAAAGACTTTGACAACAAAAGAAAATTGAAGCTAAAGATATGGATCAACTTGCCATAAAAATATTTTCACTTGACTTTGCAAAATATTCTTTATCAGTCATGAAAACTAATCCATAAACAAACAAGAACATGTAGTCTACCAAAGATAGATCATACACCTTTAGAAACAAGCTACTGAAAGATATGATTCAGTTTTGAATCTTGCTACCTTCAATAAGACCCTATTGTCATCAAGATGGTTTAGCTTTCTAGTAAACTTGGAATGAATGAAGAAAACAATTATCTCACAAGTATAGAGCAACCCTTATATCAAAAGTTCTCCCCTTTTGTTCTCTCTCTTTGTATATTCTTTTGATTGAGCTTTTATTCTTTCCCAATGAGTTATGGTAGTTCCACTACCTTTCTTTTGTTAAGATTAATTAGCTTAACTAATTAGTTGAGACAAATAAATAATAATATATAAATACGAGTCTATTTAAATAATAACTAAATAGGTGGGACCTCTTGTCACTCTCATTTTCATTTCTTTAATAATGATCAAAACATGAAATATAATACCCCCAAAATTTAACTCAAATATATGCCTTGTAACTCCCATCCTCATATTAATAGTCAAATATTTTAATATCAAAATAAAACATGCCTATATCCAAAAATAGAATCATATCCATGTTGTCCAAAACAAATCTGTCTAAATGTGTATTTTTGGTCCAAACATTTTGTCATACCAATTAAAATTGTCCTCAAAATAAAATAGCATTAACAACATTAAAAGCCATATTTGCTATGAGAGGTGGTTTGTCTCTTTTCACTACTTCTCTCCTTTGATCCTTCTGTTGTCTTTCCTTTTGTAGAAACCTTAGGATGATTGGATCCTTGAGGACAGATTTCACTGATGACATGCAAACAACTATCCTTAAGGCAATCATGAGATGATACTGATTCAAAGGAATTTTTGGAAGAGTTAGGGAAATTGGCCACTTTTTTCCCTTTATCAATCTTTGTCTTGTGCATGTTAGTTTTGAGTTGTTTGCTTGCATGTGAAGATTGGGATGGTGAAGCAATGCAATCAACTTAGGCATTTGGGTTGAATGATGGTGGAGGAGGGGGCAATGGAAACGATACTATAGGACAACCATTATGATGTGTAGCAGGTTGATGGATGATCTCTTGCCAGCCATCATTGGCAGGTGGTTCTGGCTGCATAGAAACATGAATACCAGAGAAATTTTGGTGTGGCTGGAAAGGAGGTCTCTGAGGTCTAGGTTGCATAATTCCTTGGCCAACTAGATTAAAAAACTCAGCATGGAAAATTTGATTTAGTTCTTGTGGATCAACGCCAAAATGTATTGAAAATCGTGGCCTTCTATGGCCTCTCTGCCAATTATTTCCTCTACCTTTGTTTGCACCTTTGCTATTGCTGCCCTTGCCAAAGAAACTCATCGTGAAGAAATATTCCAATCAGAATATGAAATTTTTTAACAATCCATTCACTAATACTATACCTAAATAAAATCAATATGTTGGCTCTATCATTCACAATAGAAGCATATGCAATCCATCCATTAACACAACTTCACCAATTCCAATTTAATAATTAATTGAAATTGAACAGGGAATGATAGGATCATCGGAAATATCAGGGGCTTTATAATGAATGAAAAATGGTAGCATGGATGGGAATCAATAGTGAATAATGTTCAAGCAAACACAAAGTCCTTTTCTTCCAAAAACAATATCTCCATGTCACAATTTCCAACCCAGAATCTTTATCCAATCCTCTTTAATCCTTTTACTTTAAAAATGATGTTCAAAATAACAGAACAGGGGATGGATTAAATGTTATTGGGAAGGTGGTGGGTGTATAATGAGCGAAAAATGAGATAATGAACAAGAATAATAGTGATTATTGTTTTGTTACAAGAATCATTCATTGTCTTTAAAATCAACATTTCCATTATCCAACAACAATCATTTAAATATCCATTGTTACCATGCCCATTTATTTCCAAAACTCCCTCTAAATTCGGTTTGTTCCATAACATTATTTTTAAGCTTCAACACACGTAATCCATATAAATTCCTTTTAAGCTACAATATCCACGATATGACGATATTTTATTTAAACTGCCCAATGTAATATCCAAGAAAATGACAGGGTCATCGAATTATGCAAATTTCATTTCTTCTTATAAAACTATCTATATTTTTTAAACTAGTAAAGTGTTATGCATGAAATTATCAACAAAACAATTTGACTCAGTTAAAACCATAACCAAAATGTCTCAAGTCGGCATGAGAGGCTGAGAGGAAAACAATCGAAAAACCCTTCAACTGTACATTATATACAATTTACATTAAAACCCCAAATATCAGTTGCCAAAACAAATCGAGGTTGAAACGCTAGTGTGAACATGGTAAGCATCAAACACACATCAACTTCAAGTCAACAAAATTCCCTCATGGGTAAACAACAAGCGAGCCATGGTTCTGTGGGTCGAATCCATTTTCCCACTATTTGGTTAAAACACTAAACAAGAATTTTAATATGGGTTTATATTATTTACTTTCCTACATTATCGGACGAGAAAAGAAAGGTTTGGGATTGACAAATATGCATAGGCCTCGAGGTATGACTGCAAGCAAAGCCAAAACATTTACTTCCCAGAGTGACTGCAAGACAATACACATGGCTCCATCACCTTTTTAAACAGTGGCAAGGATAATACAAAAGGGTTGCAAGACTTCGAAAGTGTGGATATGCAGTGAGGATACAACGCAATGATCACAAAATTGATTGTTGTTTATATTTTATGGAGAAAACCCTAAAAAATATTCATACAGAATGAGTGAAACCGAACACATTCACCCACATACATTTTCCAACATCCATAACACAACAATACCACCTTTGCTACAGGCGCCATACAACCAAATACTTCAATTATAATATAATGTCGAATAATAATTTCATTTGAAACACTTAAATGTGAACATGAAGAAATCCAAATCGAAAGCGAGTTACAAGGCTAGAATGCCCAAAACAAATCCATTGTAAACTTTGGAAAACAAACATGTTCCACATGAAAACTCTAAGAGACAACAAAATAATTTTATCCAGAGCAGAGAGCAATCCATGAATTAAGAGGTAAAAGACCATACCTGTTAGAAGAACGCTAGCAAATTAACAAAGCACACTTTTTTTCACCAAAGGCTGAGCACAATGGAGGCGCTACTAGCCAAAGCAACCACAACAAGCGCGAATGGAATAGTGAAGGTGGTGGCTTCGAGGCAGGGTAAGAACGACGTGCAATAAATGCATGTCGCTTCTCCTCTTTCCACATTAAATGACATCAACCACATCTGACTGTGGATCACACTTAGCCTCCAAGACTTGTTCAATCAATAATATCAACCATCAAATCATTCAAAACAACATATCATTTCCATATTCAAACTTGAATCGGGCTCCCTCATGGATTTTTACAACTATCATATGCTCATTTAACACCAAACACCAAAATAACATGTCGCACATAACTTGCTAGTGGAGAATTACCAATCAACATAATAGGCATTTTCCCATATAAGCAAATGTATTATGAGTTTTTATGAGACCATATTTGGAGCAATATATCAATATCTAGGTGTAGCAAAAGTAAACTTATATGTTTAATCAAATAAACATTTTCTCCATTTTAAAATCAAAATGATAACACACCCATCATCCCTTGGTTGCATATAGAAACAGGTTAGGACCTTCACTCTTATTCTCAAACTATTGAATATTTATCGTAAGGTGATTATGAGGCAATAAGAGGAGTGCTTTCTATCTCTATTTTTATCAAGGGGTCCCACCTATCTAGTATTATTTAAAATACATATATAAGTAATAATGCATTGCAACCCTTTTGCAGGTAGGAATTTTATGTTGTGCTTTTGGGCGTCAACAATAGTGAGCTTCTCAAATTAGCTTCGCTCACTCACTTGATGGGAGATAGAGATGGCCCAAATGGCACAACAACCTGTCCTGAATATGGAAATCAATGATAGTTGTGTTTTTGCCCAACTTATGGTAGGTAGTGGCGAAGTCAGGATCTTTCTTGTAGAGTTGGGGCCATCTTGAGGTCTCATGTCCGCAGGAGTGTAGAACCGTGGTTAGTGTTGCAATTGGAGGTCGACTGAGGCAGTCAACGATGTGGTTGGTGCTCCTTGTCTTATACTTGATGTTGATATGGAACTATTGAAAGTATGTGGACCACTTATTATGGTGGTCATTTTACAATTTGTCTTGTGTCTACATGAACTGTAGAGGCCTGTGATCAGTGTGGATGATTGTCTCCTTCTCAAGAATGTAATGCCTCCATTGGTGGTAGGCTTGTACAATGGAGTACATTTATTTGTCATAAGTGGGGTACTTACGGATGGTATATGATAGCGTATCACTATGATAGGCCATGGGATGCTCATGCTGAGTGAGAATTGTGCCCACAACATAGTCTGAAGCATCTGTCTCAATCTCAAAAGGTTGTTGCAGGTCGGGTAATGAGAGCATCGGGGATGAGCACAAGCGCTTCATCAAATCATCGAACGATTTCTGTTGCGACTATCCCCACACAAATTTTTCCTTGCCACAACCCTTGGTCACTTGGCTAAGGGCCCATGCAATGTGGGAGAATCCCAACATGAACCCGCGATATAAATTGGCAAGGCCTAAGAATCTTTGAAGCTCAACGAGTGTGGTCGGGGCTACCTAGTTACATATGACCTGGATCTTGGTTGGATTGAAATTTACCCCATGCTCATCAACAATGTAGACTAGGTACTGGACCATGTTCATGCCGAAGGAGAATTTTTACAAATTTGCATATATCTTGTGTTTCCGCAGAGTGTGTAGAACCTGTTGAATATGATGCAAGTGTTCCGCCCAACTCTTACTGAAGATGAGGATGTCATCCAAATACACCACCACAAAAGAATTGGTGAAAGGCCACTATATATCATCCATCATCCTCATGAAAGTTGTTGGAGAATTTGTCAAGCCAAAGGGCATGAACAACCACTTGAAAACACCTTATTTGGATTTGAAGGCAGTCTTCCATACATTAGTGTGCTCTTTTGGGACCTGGTGGTAGTTGGACTTCAGATCAATCTTACTGAAGTATTTGTCTCTGTTGATCTGGTTAAGGAGATCATCAATTTGGGGAATTGGGTACCGGTTCTTGACTGTGATTTTATTTAGGGCCCGGTAATCAATGTAGAGTCGTCAAGTCCCGTAT
The DNA here is from genome assembly GCA_009831015.1 of Picea engelmannii. Classification (NCBI taxonomy): domain Eukaryota; kingdom Viridiplantae; phylum Streptophyta; class Pinopsida; order Pinales; family Pinaceae; genus Picea; species Picea engelmannii. The sequence continues at coordinate 33,123 of ML854067.1, forward strand.
TTCTTCTGCACAAGCATGATTGGGATTCCACAAGGTGACGAGCTTGGTCATATGTGCCCCTTTTCAAGAAGCTCTTGGATCTTGCGCTTGATTTTCTCATTTTCTGACAGAGAGAGATGATAGACTGGCCCATTGGGTAATAATGTGTCGGGGTTCATATCTATTGAGTGCTTGAACCAACAATGCAAAGGTACCCCAGTGGGCGAGGATAATATGTCTTTGTATTCTTCCATGACCTTATTCACTTCCTTCTGCTGCATGGATAGACCTATCATGGAGGCCATGGACGTGGTTTCAACCTTCCACTCACTTTGAGCATGAATCACGAAGAATACAAACTTCCTGGTATGAGAGATGACCTTCTTGCATTGCTTAGCAGAGATTAAGGAAATAACAGTAGGTGGGACTACCTCGGGTATCCTATATAATTTCTTGTCCAAAGTAATAATAACACTACAAGGCCTAGACTCATATACAACATGATGCTTCCATAAATAAGGTTGGACCAAAAGAACATCACAAACTTCAAGGGGGGAGACATCACACAATCCCTCATCTTTGAAGGGCTTGATGTCGTAGGGCAAGAGACATTGTTGGATGACACAAAGATTTCTCCCTTGGCGAAGCCATCAATGGTGAATGGTTGTGGGTGTGGTGTTGTCGGTAGAGCCAACCGCTTGATGACCTCCGCTGAGATGAGGTTCTTCTAGATATCACTATCAACGATGAAGTGCAGTGGAGTACCCTTCACCCACATCTCTAAATGAAAGAGGCACTCACCTCCTCTGGTTCATCAGGTTCACCGGGTTGGACCTTGGTGGTAGCAACGATGGAACTGGGTTATGCGTCAATGATTCATCACACTTTTTCTGGTTCTGACTCAAAGTCGGAGCCTACATATGATTCAAAGGCTTTCACCTTGGCCACCAATGACTTCTTTGACCGACATTCAATGGTGTTATGCAAGGGTCTCTTATGGAACTCACACCACTTCCAAATGTCTTTCTGTGTCTTCCCATTGTCCTTATTTGTGTGCAATTTAGACTGGTTGTCCTAAGGCTATCCATCCTTGCTCTGCCCTTTGTTATGTGGGTTGGGGCCTCCTTTGCCTTGCTTCTGCCATGAGGGGTTCGCAGACCCAAACTATTGCGTCTTTTTTTTAAGCTCCTGCTTGATTTTGATAGCATATCAATAGGCCATGCCCAAGGACAAGATGTATAGAAACTCCATTTTTGTCTGGATGTATCTATGCAGAATGTCGTGGTACTTGAGCACCAAATGTCACTCAGAGTCTTTGATACCCAGATTGGTGAGCAAGGTATGGAAGACATTAGTGAACTTTGGCACTATTTGTTCCTTTTCCCGCCACAAAGTGGTCCATCTTGTATATAAGTCATCATAACTTCCAACAAGGTATTATTGTTCCTTAATAACATCTCTGAAAGAACCCAAAGTGGGTGTGACTATAAATAATCTAGATACATCTATTTCCTTTTTCTCACAGAAAGTCTCCCGCCAATCTTTGACATGGGGGATGACCTTAAGGAGTGCAAATGTAATCTTTTCTCCATCGAAAAATTTATGGACAGACAAATACCCTTCTAGAAGGTTTAACCATTTGTCTACAAAATCCGCATCTATTTGACCTTCAAATATAGGAATATAAAAATTGATATGTACCTTGAAGGGGGCGACACCTCTGCTCGAGGAAGATGTGTCACATGTTGACAGTTTTCGAAGGATTTGTGAAAAGTTGTCCATCATCTTGTTCATCTCTCATGCAAGGGATTCCTCGAGCAACAATTTAAAGGGATATCTTGCCCCATTGTCCATATTTTCTTCCCCCATGGGCGATTGTCGGGTTCGGCGAGGCTAATCTTGCAAAAGCTCAACTAGTTTGAGTCCCACCTGCTTATACCTTGACCTCATTGGGGACATGCACAAAGAAACAAATGAAGAGAAAACCGCTCTAATACCACTAATCCGGATTTATGAGTGTAACGAAATGAAGCACAGATCTATAACATCAACACAGATATATATAGAACAATAATAGAGATACAAAGAAACTTAACTTATATTCAATAAAGAAGTTTGTTGAAACTATAAAATGCAAAATGAAACAATCTTGCTTGAATGGTGGTAGCTAATCTCTGAGAAGAGATGTGGCAGATACACACATTCATCTAAGCACATTACAATGAGGCCTCCACGCATTTTTAGCATCAAGAAGTAATCATAAAACCCTATACATCCAAAAACCTAACCCTAGGAGATGAAGCTCCAAAAGCCATGTGGGCCTCGATGGGGTAAGTTGGTACATCAACTTCCCGGGGTTGTAACTTTTGCATACAATATTCGTTTTAGGCACATGATAACCCGTTGAAAAGGTCTATCTGAGGAATACACATTATGACATCACACTGTGATTCCATCTATGGTGTGATTATGGTGGATCCCAAAAAAGTTGTTTAAGGCCTCAAAACGACCCCATAAGTTTAGGACCCGAAAAGCTAGAAAAACACTGCCAAGATTAAAACTATATTTGAGCCAATTGGAAGAGGTGGGTGGCCACGAATATCCACTTGGATCAACTAGTCATTTACACAATGTGACTTTACTACACAAATAAGATTTATATTCTAATAAAACATCTAGCAACTATTAGTTTAATAATACAATAATGTCATGTTTTAGAGCACCTAGCTCCTCTTGGTGCAATAAGAAAATAATGTCATTTTTTATCATCAACTTCTATTCATTTAAATTTTTTATTTATTTAGGTGTGAAATCTTTTGGGTGCAAAATTTTTTAAGGAAAAAAATCATAAAATAATATGAGGAAAGGTTTGTATCTTTAAGAATTTGATCTAGGTTACTTTACGATAAAGGATAAAGGATTCTATTAACCTCTACTTAAATCAATTTGATTTTTTGAAGATATATTTAGCCCCGTGATGTTTATTATTTATTATTTATTTTTATAGTTTATAGCCAACTCAATGAATGCATCATTTTTATTATTATTGCATTTTATTATTTTTATTTTTTTAAATATCTAATAACAAGTAGTATCTATGGGTATGGGGTTATAAAATGTCTCTCTTGACACAATGAAAAGATCCATTATAACTAGGATATATATAGGGCTATGATTGAGTGTATAATGTTATGATGCATATTGCAATAATAACTAGTTTTCTCTTTGTGTCTCTTTTTCTGGTAGCATTAACCAATGTATTATTAAAGGGTATTATGGCAGACAATGATGAAGGTAATAAACCTAAACCTAAACCTCTACAGATAAATTATTTCCTTATTTTTGTGAATGATTTTGTTAATTCTAGCAGGGCAAGAAAACATTATGTCCAAACAACACAAAAGGATATCCAATTGTTTGACAAAATTCATGTTTGTTAATTATTTTCTAGGATATGTCTTATAAGAGTCATTTTTATATATTTGTGAGATCATTGGTAGGGAATACTATCATTGATTCATAAATGGTAGGCATATGTCCCATCCATCTTCCCAACACAAGTCTTCAATGTATAAATTAAATTTGTAAAAGTCTTTGCAATTACTCTGTCAATGCTAAGTTCAAACCTCTATTATACCAATTATTGACCTTGAAAATGATCAACATAAACCTGATTACAAAGTTTCACAATGAATATACCTACTGAAACAATTTAATAACCCCCTAGCTCTAATAAACACTAGTTCCATCCTAGTTAATGATCAATAGAACATATTCTAGGCTAGGAACTATAGGGTATCCTCCTAGTGTGCACCAAAGTTAGACTAATCAATATGATACAATTCATTGATTCATGGTTTATTTAATATGTCGATGATGTATGATCATTTCATAGTTGGATTCAATATGCCTATTGATGACTAATGTTCATGTTTGACATATGATCCTATGACTTATGATGGCTTATGATATTGAAATGATTTGTGGGATGTGGATGTATAGTAACAAGTTCATAATCATTCTTTATTGTGATGTTTAACACTAATATGTTGACATATGTGTCTATGTAACCCAAATTCTCATGTGAAATTTCACAATCTTGTTTTTAAAATGTATGGATATACTTATGAATTTTTCGTGTACTGTATGCTCTAGCTCAAGTGGTTTTGGTCCATAACACCTACAACAATTTGAAACATGGTTAGTAAGCTAATAAGTATCACATCTCTTAATGCATGCTCTTCTGCCTAAGGTGCAACACAAGGAAATATATTAGTATTGACTAGTATTGCAAGACATTTGTGTAAATTTGGGTTAGAGGTAAAGGCTCCACCATTCACTTATGGTTATGTGATTAGCAAAGGGTAATTTCATTTGGTTAAAAGTGAAATATATTGACAAACATCCACTTTACAAAACCTTGGATGTAATGTTTGTGGGTATCAATTGTAATCAATAAATTGTGATCATTATTGTGATTCAATAGTATAGATTGAAAGGGAAAACCCATTTTGACCTAGCCCATACTACAGTTCATTATTACACCACGCGCTCTATGGGCAGTGGGATTTTCCAATCTTGACCTTACACTCCTACTTGCAGTTGAATCCATTCTATGAGTTTGTGTTTATGAGAGAGAAGTGATTAGTGGATTGAGAACTTATGAAGTATGTTTGGCTTGGCTTCTCAGTTTGAAAAGATTAATAAGAACCAAGTTAGATCATTTACCTTGAGCCCTCATTCCTTATATTTGCTCATTAAAGAAGGAGATTTGATTTGGGAATAGTTTTGTGGCATAGTCTGGAGAGAAAAATAAGCATTGATACCAGTCAACCATCAAGTTCAAAGAGAATTGGAAAAGAGGTAGCCCATAGATCATACAACAATCATTTGTTGCCTTGATTTTGTGAGTGTGTTTCTTAAGAAATGGTGTGGCTTGGGGTTTCATGAACATGCTTAAAACCCTACCAAGTTTCTTCATTCATCATAACCCAGTTTGTATTCCTACTGCATTTAATTTTTCCTTCATTTTTCCCTTAATCCAACTCACATTTCACTAAAATGACCATGCTTGTAGTTTTTGAAAATTACTATTGTTGAACCCGTCATTTCAAATTGTCTTATTGCTAATTATTTGAAAGGTGTATTGTGGCCAAACACTTCATTTGGTCTTTAGTAGTGGAGGCTAATGGACTACCCAACACTTATATCTTGACCTCCTTTGTTCAATTGACTAGTGCATTAAATTGAATTTTTTAGTAGCATTTCCAACTACAGTTTAATAATATTTTGGGACTGATTTCCATTATTGAGAGGGGTTTTACTTAGCTATTATTTGGCACGGTGTAGCTGGTTGTAATATTTATAAATCATGGAAGACTTCGCCCCATTAGGTTTGAATTGCATACCATGATGGGTTTCAAATCCATTTGATGACAAAGTGATAATGAAACTGAAGGGTTTTTCTTCTTGTAAATGTTTGCTTATGATATACATGGTGGAAGAATAGTGGAAGTATTTCTTAGAATTTACATATTATATAGTTGTTTGTAGGCTATTGTATCCCAAGGAATATGCATGGGTGTGTTAGGGATCTATAATTTTCATCTTAATTTTGTTCTATTACTCATATGGATAAGTTGTGGGTGCTCAAATGCCTTTGTAAATATGTTTGTGTTTACTCATAAATTGAATTCATGCAAAGGAGGTTTCGGGATGGGGAGAAACTATTTCTAAGTGTGATATTACAACCTTACTAATGATGTCTAGTGTTCTAGAAATGACCATTTGTAACATGTGTATGTGACTTAAATTTAGAATACAAATTCACATTTTTACAAGCATATACTATTCTAGCCTAGAAAATCACACAATTTGTCGACTAAGTTTTGAGGAGTGATCTTGTTAACTTATAAATGAATAGTGCATTTCAATTTGGAAGCCAAAGAAGTTCAAATAAAATTATACTTAGTGTAGAGGCTATCTAATTTGAGCTTGGAACTGATTAGTAGGTTGGTTGGAAATAGTTAGGCTAGATGCAATTTGCTTACCAATAGGTTTCTAAACCATATCTCATCGGACCCATTCTTACCATTATCCTACTCGCAAACCCAACTACTCATGCAATCCCCCTTTCCATCTAATATCTTGAGTGCATGCAATGTTCTCAATAGTTTTGTTGTGTTGAAGTTGACTAATATTAATAGATACTACTTGAAATAACTAGTTAGATTAAGGATTTACCAATTTACCATCAAAAGAAAAATAATGTCCATGGTGTAAGAAATATTATATTTGATTTCCATCCATTTGAGAATGGTGTCCCTAAATGGGGACATATTTCTTATCACATTGGAAACTTTTTATACTTGAATAAGGTTTCCCTCATAAACTTGAGATATCGCGAACTAATGCTTGAATGACCTACTTTTTGATGTCATCATCATGTTCCATTCTATATCAGATAAAGTATGATGTATTTTGATTATGCATGGGACTCTTTGATACAATTTTCTTGATGGACCAGTGCAATACATGTTTAGTTTGAACATTTATGCAACATAGTTGATGAACTCTATATCTATTTTGGATGATGATTATGAGTTTCTTTTGGTTGATGTAAATAATCAATGTGTGTGTGTAAAATATGGATGCAAATAGTGACTAATTTGTTTATGATTTTCAATTTCAAAATGAAGACAATGAGCCTTTAATTTATGATGAAAATGAAAATTTCCATGACCATATACCATAGGAAAGTGCACACTAGTAGAGTTGAACCCTTAGTCAAGCTAGAAGTCTAGTTTCCTTGGCCTAATGCCCCTCAAAATTCCTTCTCTCTTTCAAAAATTAAATACTCTAGAAATTAATTTATGGTGGAAAGCCCAAGGGAAGAGGTGATCTTTCACCTACCCACTCAGTATTTTATCAAAGAGGAGGATGACCTGATCAAGGGGGGAGAAAACAAAGAAGATATAACTTTGTTTTGCTACTTCATTGTTGAACTTATGCTTATACTAAGAGGGGGGGTGAATCGGTATAAGATACTTTTTACTTTATTTAACCATTCATCAATCATTCATTAGCTAAGAAAAAATAATCACATATAAACTCAAATCACAATGCACAAGGCTTGACATGGAAACCCAATCGAGAGAAAACCATAAAAATTATCTTTATAAATGTTTGTAAGCACCAACCTATTTTTACAAATATTGTAGGCACTAACCTACTGGAGACACCAATCTCCTTAATTGAGCACCAATTCATCAATATTTAGGCACCAACCTATCGGAGACACCAATCTCCTCAACTGAGCACCAACTCAACAACACCTATATGAACCAACCTATTGTAACAATATTTGTAAGAACTAACCTATTAGGATCACCTAATTACCAACTCAACAAGATATGTGTAGACACCAATCCAAGATCTTCATGCACAAAGTACTTCTGACTTCACCTACATGCTTCATTCCACAGACAATCCTTCAAACCCTAGTCACATGTAGCCTTCATGCCCTAGTGAGCCTCATAACAAAATTCCCATAATACAATTCCTGAAGGCAACATCACAACCTCATAAAAACACACTTTGCATTATCACATACCTTTAGTCCTTCATATCCCACCTTAAGAACAAGAAAAATCCCAAGAAAAACTCCCTAGACTTCTCTTGCACACCTTTAGATCCCAAAGAGACACCCCAAATCCTTTAGCACACTTTGGATCACTTATGTGCACCTCATAATTGATATATTTCTTGGTTTCACTACAAATGCGCACATCTATCTTGTGTTAATAGTAATTTTCCCTCCTCTTTTAGGGTCGACTTGTAAAGACTGGCATAACGAACCTCAATTTTCTGGCTGGGTTGTCGAATGGAAAAATTCATATCTCCTCATTCTTAGGGAGTTAGAGGGAATTTAATGTACCATTGGAAAGGTATCGAAACAATATTCAAACCATATAACTTGTGCTTCCATTTGAGCTATGTATTTAGGGTAAAAATTCCTTCAAAGATAGGGTATCCAAACTGATCATCAAAAATTCAAAAATAATACTTTCAACAATCTCCATCTTGCAATATTTATCTTGGACATTTGTAGGATTGTAATATTTATATTGGATATATACTCCCACTATGTTTGAAATCAATGACAACAATATTTCCAACAATCTCCCCCTTTTTCATTGATGACAACCCTTAGTCAATTCTGTAATACTCCCCATGTCTGCAACTCTCCTTGTGTCTATAGTTCTTCCTCTATCTACATATCCCGCCCCTTTGAAAAAATTTGTAAAGGGATACTCCCTTGAGATTGTGCTTCCTTTTACTAATGATATGAAAGGGATATCACTCCCAACTTATTTTCCATACAAAATTTTTCTTCTTTGACTTCATCGAGTATGCATACATCACTTGAAGTTCTATTTGCATTTGTCACTAATCTTCCTGAAACTGCTTTCCTTATCTCACACCCTTTAGAACGAAATGTGAGGTTATAGCCTCGATCACACATTTTTTTTACACTTATAATATTGTGCTTTAACCCTTCAACATACATGGCATTTTATGTCTTAGTCTTTCCATTAGCAAGACTAACATTACCTTTACCAACTATCCTTACATAGCCATTATCTCCAAAAGTAACTATGCCTCATTTTTCTTCCTTCAAGGTGAGAAACTTGGTCTAGTCCCATGTCATGTGTTTTGAGCATCCACTGTCAATGAACCATTGGTTCCCTTCATTTTGAGCATAAAGTGCAAGTCTGCATTCTTCCTTCTTTTGTTCTCCTTGCTTCTTTTTCCACACTTTTGTGTATTCTTATTTATGTTTGGAAATAACATATTATTTCTTCTTTATTATGCTACTTCTACAGTCACATGATATATGGCCATAGTTATTGCACTTATAAGATTCAACATTGTAATAAAGTAGGGGAGGAAATGAATTGTAGCTTCTATCAACAAACCTATGATAACTTCTAGTTTTGTTGCTCACACAATCATTCTTTGCAATTTTATAAGAACCTATGTTTATATCTCTCACATGATCACTTCTTGCATAATATTTACAATGTATTGCTTTATGACCAAAGTTATTGCAAGAAAAACAATATCCAAGAAAGA
>ML854070.1:6939-20485 GCA_009831015.1 Picea engelmannii
TTAGAGCAGTCCCTCACTCAGTATTGGATTTTTTCTTCTTATTCCTCTTCTTCCCTCCAGGTTGCTTAGGATTCTTTGGTTGCATGGATTGCACCAAATTCACCTCAGAGGTTTGAGTGGGGACTGAGGTAGTTTGAGCATCAAGAACAACAGCTGACAGGTTTGAAGAAATAGACATGTGACCCATCTGGTCAACTAGTTGGCCCACAGAAGCATGGGATACAAAACCAACCACGCCATTGGCATGGGGTCCTAGGTTTGGTTTTTTCGGATCCATTGATGATTGAGGTACATGAGGGATAATTTCATACATGGTACCTGAATGAGAATAGATCATATCTAAGTGTTGGGAATTGTTATCCCCCACTTTCAGGGATAACTAGGAGATCATGTCTCGAGGCCCACAAGTCCTAGACATGGAGTACCAAGAGAAGGATTGAATTTAGCATGGCCCTAGAAGGCCCACCTTTTCTTTCTTCTAGCATCTTTATCTTGTCAGAAGCAACAACATCCATCACCATCGTCTTGGTCCTGTATCAGAGATGGTTCTTGCTCCATGAGGTAATTAGTTTAGGTATCATGGTATGTGTCCCTTTGATCATCAAAACCATTGAATATGTGCATCTGATTCCTTTTATTTCTAACAACTTCTTAGATATTACACTTGCCCAGTTGATCATATTTGGGGGGATTAACAGGGTGCCCTAGCAAGCCTGTGTCTATAGGTTTTGGTTTGCCACTGGGGGGGTTTCTAAAAATCCATCGTCCGTGCCCATCACAACACCACTTTTACATCTTGTTTCTCGCTCACTTATCCCATTCCACTTGTCCGGGCATGGGGTTGACCTATTTTTCTGGACTGCGCCTTATCTTGTGGGAAGAAGGGACTAGAGGCCCAAAAGGTAAAAGCAAGTTGGTAAAAGATAAAAGCCTAAAAATGAAACCTCGAGATTCTTCGCCCAGGGATCCCCGAGAAAGCAATAAAAGGCTTCTTAGAAAGAAACAAGAGGGACCCAGAAAAAGGTAATAAAATAAGACCTAACCAGAGGATAGGGGGTCTCATCACAAGCCAACATATTAGGTCCATGGGTACTTAGCAGTATGACATTTCCACCAGCTGGTTACAACGCCAGGGCAGTGACTCCTGGTTGCATGGCTAAGGGAAAGGGGGTCTCATCATGAGCCAGCCTTCTAATTTTTATGAAAGTACTTGTGGGTAACGTTGTCACCACTGGTCCCCATGCAAGGGCAGTGTCCCCTGATTATCTCTTGAACAAAAAGAAATAAAGAATAAAAGAACAAAAGGAATGAAGAATAAAAGGCAAGAATGGGCTTGGAAAAAAAGCATCCAGGACAGGTACAACTCACCTTCTACAAAGGCACCCACAAGTAACATTTTTTGCATCCTTGGCCCTCATTGCACCCACATGCTTGGACATCCCCTGACCACATCACCCACTTACATGGCTTGGATGAGGTCTCTTCCAGGAAATTTCCTTTTCCAATGGACACTAGCCTAATAGGACGCCCTGTCCTTTTCTTCAGACTTGTATTGTAGGCTTGTGTAATACCTTTGAGCTTTTTACTAATGCATTAGGGATTTTATGCACATGTTTAATAATATTGATCATGATATGTTATTGACATTTATATGATCCCTGTGACTGATGAGCCCTTGGAGGACATAGCTTTTGATGTGCAGGACCATGCCTGATGGACAGGTACGATTTGGACCGGTACACATTGGGAGATGATCAGTTCAGACCTCCATGGGGCTGAAGATCCCATCATATGGATGTTGGGACCCCATCAGGGGGTAGAGATAGGACAAATATGGATCAGGGGCTTCGCACCAGAGAAGAAGAGGATGTTCCACCAGAGGCACCCCCGCAGAGCTTGACCTAGGGGGATTGGCCCTTTTTCAGTGGAACGTTGGCCTTGGAAGGTCTAGGATGTCACCCATCATGACCATGAAATCATCCAACATTATGGATGTCTTGGGAGGTAGACTGGGCAGTATTGGCATGTGTGGCAGGTTGCTGAAGCCTAAGGAGGGCTAACGTTTTTCTCCAGGATGCTCCATTTGCCCTAGAAGGGGCTATCGTCTCCCTTGGAGAGGCTTGATATATATTTTCATCTTGATTAGGGTTTTAATTTGACAATTTAATGTAAAACAATATGATTTTAGTATTTTGGCCTTGTTGGCCTTTTACATGACCTAAAATGTAAATTTAGGTCATGATATGGTATAAATGAAGGATTTTCACCTTCATTTTTTCATCACAACTTAGTCACTCATTAGTGAGGTCTGAAATTTGCGCACTCTCTTGGGTTATTGGTTGATTTAGTGATGCGAACTTGTTGAAGGAGGATTTCTTGGCATAGTTTGGCATTTCTCTTTAATGGAAGGTGTTACAACTAGGGTTTGCAATGCCTTTTCTTGGTGATATGTAAGTATTTTTTCTACAAAACTTCTTGAATGAATGGTTGTAGTTTTATTTATTGCATATGTTTATAATTTTGTTGAACAAAACCCTAGGTGAAAAGAACACAAGTAGGTCCTTGTCTCATGTCCCCATTGAGAGAATTTCCAGCCATTGATTGAAGAAGGAGAGAGCCTAGCCGTTGCTACACTCTCATTCTCTCTTCATTTTTTGCTAGCCGTACCTTTTATAAGCTAAGAAGAGAGATACACCTTAAAGCCTAGGTTTTCTACACTTTGGGCCAATTTTTCTAGGGTTTGTTGGTAGAGCCTTGCTGTAGCAACACTTTGCTTCATCAAACCTTCTTGTCTTGGTTTTATATTTCATTTTCAGCTAGCTGTGATTGCCATTGAGTTAAGGAAGGAGGAGACAGCACCAAGGCCTACTTCTCCTACACCAAGGTGAGCCTCTCTCCCCTAGGGTTTTGACTGATCCAGGTGGATATTGGTGGCCACCCACCTTTCCCAGCTGGCTCAAAACAACTTTCTAGCAATTTTGATAATTTACTATTTTTAGCAGTTTTTTTGGGTCCTGAACTTCCAGAGCCGTTTTGAGGCCCTAAACGACGTTTTTTGGGGGTATGTGGCGGTCGCAAAATTTCATCATGAGATTTTGTGCAATTGTTGTAGTCCTCGGATAGATCTTTCCAATGGGCTATCATACGCCTAAAACGGAGATCATATGCAAAAGTTACGACCCCGGGAAGTTGATGTACTGACTTACCCAAACGGGGCCCACATGTCTTTTGGCGCTTCATCTCCTAGGGTTAGGTTTTTAGATGTTTAGGGTTTTTGAAACTCATGTTTATTGTAAAAAGGATTTGAGAGCCTCATTGTAATAATCTTCTTGCGGATGAGCGCATCCATCACATCTCTTCTCAAAGAAAATCTGTCACCATTCCAGCAAGCTTGTTTTCCGCTGCATTTTACAGTTTCAACTTATTTCCTTATTGAATAGAAAACCAATTTTATTGTATCTTTGTTATTCTGTGTTAAGCATTTGGTAATAATCTGTAGTCATTTCGTTATGCTCATAAAATCCAGATCAGTGATATCAGATCGGTCTGCTCCTTGTCATCTTAATGCATGTCCCCAATGAGGTCGGAGTACAAATATTTGGGTCTCGAGCTTATTTCTCTTGAGGACAAAATCTCTCGCACACCCAAGTGACCTCTCATCGAAGGAGAAAAGAAAGATGATGGGATAGGAGATCCTTTCAAACTGTTGATTGAGAAATCCCTCACGCAACAGAGGAACGAGATGATGGATAATTTCACACAAATCCTTCGGCGCATACAAACAGGCAATGCATCTTCTTCGAGCAGAGGCACCGCCCCCTTCAAGGTACAAATAAACTTCGATATTCCTATATTTGAAGGTCAGATAGACGCAGATGTTGTAGACAAGTGGTTGAATCTACTAGAAGGGTATTTCTCTGTCCATAACTTTTCGAATAGAGTAAAGATTACTTTTGCGCTCCTCAAAGTTGTTCCCCATGTCAAAGATTGGTGGGAAACTTTCTGTGAGCAAAAGGAAATAGAGGAACCTTCATTATTTATGGTCACAGCCACCTGGGAATCCTTTAGGGATGCTATTAAGGAACAATACTACCCTGTCAGAAGTTATGACGACTTGTATACCAAATGGACCACACTGCGGCAAGAAAGAGACCAAGCAGTGCCAAATTTCACAAATCTCTTCCATACCTTGTGCACCAAGTTGGGTATCAAAGATTCAGAGAGACATCTGGTACTCAAGTATCGCGGTGCTCTGCATAGATACATCTAGACCAAAATTGAATTTCTATACATCTCATCCTTGGGCGCGGCCTACCGATATGCCGTCAAAATCGAGCAGAAGCTCAAACAGAAGACGTGACAATTTGGGTCGGGGAACCCCACACAATAAAAGCTAGGAAAGGGCGACCCCAACCCACAGAACAAAGGACAGAGCAAAGATGCACAGTATCTGGACAACCAGTCCAAGCCAAAGGCAAAGAAGGACACCGGAAAGACAAAGAAAGATACCGGGAAGTGGTGCAACTTCCATAAGAGCCCTTGGCATAACACTATTGACTGTCACTCAAAGCAAAAGCTGGTGGCTGAAGTGAAAGCCTCTTAATCAGATGCGGATTCTGACTCTGAGTCAAAACCAGAAAGGGGAAGACGAATCATTGACGCGGAAGTTAGTGCCACCGTTTCCACCACCAAGATTCAGCATGGTGAACCAGATGAGCCAGGAGAAGGAGAGCGCCTCTTCCATTCCTAGATGTGGGTAAAAGGCACCCCACTGCACTTCATTGTTGATAGTGGTATCCAGAAGAACCTCATCTCAATAGAGGTCGTCAAGCGACTGGCCCTACCGACAACGCCGCACCCACAACCCTACACCATTGGATGGCTCTGCCAAGGAAGCGATCTCCACGTCATCCAACAGTGTCGACTGTCATACGACATCAAGCCCTTCAAAGATGAGGTATTGTGTGATGTTGCTCCTCTCGAAGTTTGTGATGTTCTTTTGGGCCAACCTTATTTATGGAAATGTCATGTTGTATATGAGCCTAGGCCTCGTAGTGTTATTATTACTTTGAACAGGAAATTGTACAGGATACCCGAGGTTGTCCCACCTAGTGCTATTTCCTTGATCTCTGCTAAGAAATGCAGGAAGGTCATCTCTCAGACGGGGAAGTTTCTCTTCTTCATGATCCACTCTCGAAATTAGAGAAAAATCACAGCCACATCCAAGGTCTCTGCGACCGACCTCTCCACACAGCAGAAGCAAGTAGATAAGGTCATGGAAGAATACTCGGATATCTTCTCCTCGCCTACCAGGGTACCTCTGCACTGCCAGGTCAAGCACCCCATCGATCTGACCCCCGACGCACCGCTGACCAATGGGCCAGTCTATCATCTCTCTCTATTAGAGAATGAGGAGATCAAGCAACAGATCCAAGAATTGCTCCACAAGGGGCACATCCGTCCTAGCTCATCACCTTGCGGGAGCCCAATCGTGCTGGTACAGAAGAAAGACGGAACCTAGCGACTTTGCATTGATTATCGAGCTTTGAAAAAAATCATAGTCAGAAACCGGTACCCGATTCCCCGAATCGACAACCTCCTTGATCAACTCATGGGGGCCAAATACTTCAGTAAGATTGATCTGAAGTCTGGCTACCACCAGGTCCCGATAGAACAGACAAATGTATGGAAGACTGCCTTCAAGTCAAAGGAAGGCCTTTTTGAATGGTTGGTCATGCCCTTTGGTCTGACAAACGCTCCAGCTACTTTCATGAGGATGATGGTTGATATCCTGCGACCATTTATCAATACTTTTGTAGTGGTTTATCTTGATGACATTCTCATTTACAACAAGACTTGGGACAAACACTTGCAGCATATTCAGCAGGTTCTGCACACCCTGCGACAACACAAGCTATATGCCAACTTGGAAAAATGCTCCTTCGGCATGGACAGGGTCCATTACCTAGGCTACATCATTGATCAACATGGTGTACATGTGGATCCAACCAATATCCAAGTCATCCGTGACTGGCCAGCCCCAACCACACTCATGGAGCTTCGAAACTTCTTGGGCCTTGCCAATTTCTACCGCAGGTTTGTGTTGGGATTCTCCCATATTGCATGGGCTCTCAGCCAAATAACCAGGGGTGGTGGTAAGGTGAAATTTGCATGGGGCCAGCCCCAACAACAAGCGTTCAATGATTTGAAGCAGTGATTGTGCTCATCCCCAGTACTTTCACTACCAGACCTGCAGCAGCCCTTTGAGATTGAGATTGATGCTTTAGACTATGTTGTGGGTGTTGTTCTCACGCAGCACGGCCACCCCATGGCCTATCATAGTGCGACACTATCAGATGTTGTCCGTAAATAACCTGCTTACGACAAAGAAATGTACTCCATTGTGCAAGCCTGCCGCCAGTGGAGACATTACATTCTTGGGAGGGAGACAGTCATCCACATTAATCATAAGCCACTGCAGTTCATGTAGACACAAGGAAAATTGCAGAATGACCGCCATAAAAAGTGGTCCACATACTTGTAGCAATTCCACCTCAACATCAAGTATAAAACAGGAAGCATCAACCGTGTCGCTGATTGCCTCAGCAGACCACCAGTCGCGGCACTCACCACAGTGCTAGACTCCTGCAGCCATGAGACCTCTAGATGGCCCCAACTCTATGAGACAGACCCGGACTTCGCCACCACCTACCAAATGTTGGGTGCAAAGGAAGTTGTCGATAATTTCCATCTTCAGGATGGGTTGTTGTGTCATCTGGGCCATATATATGTTCCCTCAAGTGAGCAAGCGAAGCTGAACTGGGAAGCCCACTACAGTCGGGTGGCAGGACACTTCGGCGTCGAAAAGACAGTGGCGATGCTACAAAAACATTTCTACTGGACGAAACTTCGACAGGAAGTCAACAAGTATATCTAGTCTTGCACTACTTGTGCTATTGCCAAACCAACCACTAAGAAACAGGGCCTGTACACCCCTCTTCCTACTCCTGACAGACCATGGGAATCCATCTCAATGGACTACATGTCGGGCCTCCCGTCCACCAAGCGGGGAAATGACTGTGTTTTGTGGTTGTCGATCGCTTTTCTAAGATGGCGATTATGGTTTCTTGCAAGAAGAGCATCACAGCAAAAGCCACTGCCAAGCTCTTCTTTGAATGAGTCTGGGTACATTTTGGAATCCCACAAACCATTGTCTCAGATTGGGACAGTCAATTTCTCAGCACATTCTGGTCGAGCCTCTGGTCACTGCTGGACGCCAAGCTCACCAAATCCACGACCTTCCACCCCTAGACAGATGGCCAAACCGAGGTCGTAAATCGAATGATCGTGCATATCCTGCGCATGTATAATTCCAAGCACCCTCGCACATGGGATGAGAGTCTTCCCTATGTCCAGCATAGCTACAACCAAGCCCTGCATAGCTCAACCGGTCACATCCCCTTTCAGGTGGGGTTGGGATTCCAACCATTGGGTCCCATAGATGTTGCACTTCCCCTTGCGGTCACCTCGACCGACTCCTCTCCTACTCCAACTGAGGCTGACAAAGCCACTCGATTCATTGAGAGGATCCAACACATCCGCCAACAGGTTCAAGATATCCTACAGAAGTCTAATGACAAGTACAAGCAGCGCTATGATCAACATCGGGTTCCACATAAGTTTCAGGTGGGCCACAAAGTTTGGTTGCACTTGCGGAAAGAACGCCTTATAGGACCCCATCGGAAGCTTCAACCACTCCGATATGGGTCGTACACCATCACCAAGGCTGTGGGGGATAATGATTTTTCACTCAACATTCCTCCTTTCCTTGGCCTACACCCAGTGTTCAATGTGGACCTCCTTCAGCCTTATTTACCACCATTATTGGACACCTCAGATGTAGCAGAACAACTGACACCAACAGAGCTCAACCCCGACTGCATACAACATGCATCCAGTGATTAGATTTTGGACACACATATCAAGGGCACTCGACAACAAAGGATCCATCTTTATCGAGTCGACAAAGCAGGGCAGCTCCTGCACCAAGGCAAGTGGCTCACCCGGGGCCAAATTCAGCAGAAATTTCCTCATCTGATGGGGGAACTCAACACAATGGAGACCATTGCTTCCTAAGGATGGAAGATTGATCCAGGTGGATATCGGTGGCCACCCATCTTTCCCAACTGGCTCAAAACATCTTTCTAGCAATTTTGATAATTTACTATTTTTAGCAGTTTTTAGGGTCCTGAACTTCCGGAGCCATTTTGAGGCCCTAAACGACGTTTTTTGGGGTATGTGGCAGTTGAAAATTTTCTTCATGAAATTTTGTGCAACTGTTGTAGTCCTCGGATAGATCTTTCCAATGGGCTATCATACGCCTAAAACGGAGATTGTATGCAAAAGTTACGACCACGGGAAGTAGATGTACTGACTTACCCAAACAGGGCCCACATGACTTTTGGCGCTTCATCTCCTAGGGTTAGGTTTTTGGATGTTTAGTGTTTTTGAAACTCATGTTTATTGTAAAAAGGCCTTGAGAGCCTCATTGTAATCATCTTCTTGTGGATGCATGCAACCGTCACATCTCTTCTCAGAGATAAGCCGCCACCATTCCAGCAAGCTTGTTTTCCACTGCATTTTATAGTTTCAGCTTATTTCCTTATTGAATAGAAAACTAGTTTTACTGTATCTCTGTTATTCTGTATTAATCATTTGGTAATAATCTGTAGTCATTTTGTTCTGCTCATAAAATCCGGATCATTGACTTTGAGGCCTTGCCTTAGCAACACCTCAAAGCTTCTCCTTCTAGTCCTTTGCCTCCTTTAGCTCTTGCGTCCTTCACTATTTGACTCCATTAACCCTAAGGTACTGATCTAAAGACCTCATGCATTGAAGTGAACTTGATCACAAACAACTCTCAAAATCTTGAATCAAACCCTAAATTTACTAACCCTAGCCTAAAACTAACCTTCTAACTCTATATGTTGTCGTCATCTTTAGCTATAACTTCATTGGTACAGCTAGCGTCTTCTGTGTGAGAAATTGAATGGTGGTTATAGGAATTTATTGAATGAAGTATTGATTTATCATATTGAATGCCACATCGTTTTAACATTTGTTGAAGAAGTGACTTACTTACCATTGTTATTTTATAAATATTGACTTCGTCAACATTCATTATCAAATTTCTTACAAGTGTATCAGATAGTCGTTGATTTACATGAAGTACTAACCAATTGAGCATCTTGCATATATCAGTTTCATTGTTTCTTTGTCTCAGGCAGGTGCATCTTTGTTTTGGTTATACTTTATTATTGGTTGTTTAGCCGAACTATCTACTTAGTGGGGACTTGTGAGGGGGAAAACCATTCTTTACCTTATTATCCTTTGCCTTCTCAAAACCCCAGGTCATCGGGGACGTCTCCCCTGGGACTTACCTCCCTAAAGAGAAAGAACTATCCCATTGTGGTGACATTGAGTGAGATTGGTTCCTGTTACGCCAGTTTGACCTTCAAACCTCAAGCCTTTTATCCTTGCTATAAATTGCGCGATAACATTTTGGCATCGTTGCCGGGGAACATTGAGTCAATTCTCCTCAAGACAACACTTTTCGGTAAGCCTTGCCTCAGAAACCTTATCTTACAAGCTTACCTGACGACTCCACTTAGGGTGTTTTCCCTTATCCTTTGATAGTTTCAGGCAAATGATCTGGCGACTCCACTAACCTTTTCTAGGGTGCCGCCTTACTCTCAACCCTGTGTATTTCCAAGTTATGGGATCATGGCATCCTGGGAACTACTATATCCAACTATTGAGTTCAAAATCCTTCGAGGATACCCAACCCGTTTTGATACGAAATGGTCAAACAACCTTCCAAGATTTTGGGGCCTCCCAACTCCTCACATCATAAAATTTCTGGATCATATAAGCAAGGTAGAATTGGGAGGAGAGGATGCTCTAATAAAACTTTTCATACTCTCTCTGCCATCCTTCTTACAAGATTGGGTTAATGGTTGTTGCCAAGATAGAGGCATATCATCTTTCATACACCTCATTAACAGGTTTGTTGATTTTACCAAACCACGTTGCCAAACGTATGAAGATGCCCTTCATAATCTCACAATAGCCTTGGAAGACGGAGGATTCACTACTGACATTGTGGCAGATCTCGGAAATGCATATCATGTTCAACATCAAGAATCCTCTTATGTGAAATAAGAGATTCATGAAGAATGTTTTCAACCTCTTAAAGAGGAGCAGGATTTTTCCCATGATTCAATAGAATGCAGTGAAGATATAACTAAAGAAGTGAATTATGAAGCACCAGTGACCACTCCTCAATCTGATGAAGCTCTCCAAGATCTTGTCCCTCCTGCACAAAATGAAGAGAATGAGGTAAGTCATTTTCCTTTCCAATTCTTTGATGATACCTTGTTCTATGACTCAGAGAGTGAAGAGGAAATGGAACCCTCAGACAAGCTTGATCCTCTATATCTCAAGGCTGAAGATGTAGAGGCAAATCTTCCTCTTGATGAAGTTATCCAAACTCTTGAATTAAACAAGGTGAGTTATTTCCCCTTCCAAAATTTTAATGATTCTTTATCTTATGATCTAGAGAGCAAAGAAGTGTTGGATGTACTAACCCCTTCATGTTTTGATAAAAATGAGGACTTTGTTGATAACATAGATGAGTTCATACATGTCAGAAAGCGTAAATGGATTTGATTGGATATGTTGGGGATCCCATTTACCCGGGAATCCAAGGGTTGGTTGAAAACTACAGATTTTAGTCTATCATCTCATTTTTTCAACATTCCCTTGAGAGTTTTCCAGTCGTCTGCTAGATCTTTGTCAATCCCTTCCCGGGCTTCAGAGCATGAGGACGTCCTAGGTAGCCAGTTTGCAGACCTTTTGAGCCAGTATTCTGAACCGTGGAATTTTCATGATTCCTTCCTGAAGTTGATTGAGTGCTTTCCTCATAAGTTGACTTGGCATGAATTTTTACCTCCCACCTGCCTCCATGAGCTAGACCTTACAGCTTCCATAGATACAATGCATTTTCTAACTCATGGAATTTTTGTGCTTGATTTATCACTATTTTGGTTTATGATGAAGCACAAAGGCAGGTATCGTGGGACGCTGATGGATTGGCTTCACTAGTTGTTTGACTACACCCAACATTCCAGCCAACAGGCAAGTACAAGTAAGAATTTTTCTTTCACATTCTTACTTTTTGATTGCTTTATTTTAGTCTATATATATATGTATGTTGGGGTGGCAATACCACCCCACTTTTGTTACTGATGGCACAATTGAGATCAAGCAGGTAAACAGGTTATGATAGAGATGTTGAGGTTCTCATGCACTCTATGGTGAGCACGTGTCCAATGTTATCCCCCACTTTCAGGGATAACTAGGAGATCATGTCTTGAGGCCCACAGGTCCTAGACATGGAGTACCGAGAGAAAGATTGACTTTATCATGGCCCTGAAGGGCCCACCTTTTCTTTCTTCCAGCAGCTTTATCTTGTCAGCAGTAGCAACATCCATCACCATCGGCTTGGTCCTGTATCAGAGATGGTTCTTGCTCCATGAGGTAATTAGTTTAGGTATCAAAACCCTTGAATGTTTTCATTTTATTCCCTTTATTTCTAACGATTGCTTGGATCTTACACTTGCCCACTTTACCATGTTTGGGGGGATTGACAGGGTGCCCTAGCAAGCATGTGTCTGTAGGTTTTGGTTTACCACTGGGGGGTTTCTGAAAAGCCATCGTCCGCTCCCATCACAGCACCACATTTACATCTTGTTTCCCGCTCACTTATCCCATTCCACTTGTCTGAGCATGGGGTTGACCTATTTTTCAGGACTACACCTTATCTCGTGGGAAGAAGGGGCTAAAGGCCCATAAGGTAAAAGTAAGCTGGTAAAAGATAAAAGCCTAAAAATAAAACCTCGAGATGCTTCCCCCAAGGATCCCCGAGAAAGAAATAAAAGGCTTCTCAGCAAGAAACAAGAGGGACCTAGAAAAAGGTAATAAAACAAGACCAAACCAAAGGATAGAGGGTCTCATCACGAGCCAGCCTATTAGGTTCATGGGTACCTAGTAGTATGACATTCCCACCAGCTGGTTACCATGCCAGGGCATTGACTCTTAGTTGCATGGCCAAGGGAAAGGGGGTCTCATCACGAGCCAACCTTCTCATTTCTGTGAAAGTACTTGTGGGTAACGCTGTCACCAGTGTTCACCATGCCAGGGCAGTGTCCCCTGATTAGCTCTTGAACAAAAAGAAATAAAGAATAAAAGAATAAAAAGAATGAAGAATAAAAGGCAATAATGGGCTTGGAAAAAATGCATCTAGGACAGGTACAGCTCGCCTTCTACAAAGGCACCCACAGGTAACATTTTTTGCATCCTTGGCCCTCATTGCACCCACATGCTTGGACATCCCCTAACCACATCACCCACTTACATGACTTGGATGAGGTCTCTTCTAGGAACTTTCCTTTTCCAGTGGACACTAGCCCAATAGGACGCCCTGTCCTTTTCTTCAAACTTTTATTGCAGGCTAGTGTAATATCTTTGAGCTTTTGACTGATGCATTAGGGATTTTATGCACATGTTTAATAATATTGATCATGATATGTGATTAACATTGCTATGATCCCTATGACTGATGAGCCCATGGAGGACGTATCTTTTGATGTGCAGGACCATGCGCGACAGACAGGTACCATTTGGACTGGTACACATGGGGAGATGATCAGTTCGGACCTCCATGGGGTTGAAGAGCCCATTAGATGGATGTTGGGACCCCATCAGGGGGTAGAGACAGGGAAAATATGGATCAGGGGATTTGCACTAGAGAAGAAGAGGATGTTCCACCAGAGGCACCCTGGTAGAGCTTGACCTAGGGGGATTGACCCTTTTTCAGTGGAAAGTTGACCTTGGAAGGTCTAGGATGTCACCCATCATGACCATGACATCATCCAGCATTATGGACGTCTTGGGAGGCAGACTGGGTAGTATTGGCACCTGTGGCAGGTTGGAGAAGCCCAAGGAGGGCTAACCTTTTTCTCCAGGATGCTCCATTTTCCCTAAAAGGGGCTAATGCCTCCCTTGGAGGGGCTTGTTATCTATTTTCATATTGATTAGGGTTTTAATTTGACAATTTAATGTAAAACAGTATGATTTTAGTATTTTGGCCTTGTCGGCCTTTTACATGACCTAAAATGTAAATGTAGGTCATGATACTGTATAAATGAAGGATTTTCACC
This sequence comes from Picea engelmannii, assembly GCA_009831015.1. Classification (NCBI taxonomy): domain Eukaryota; kingdom Viridiplantae; phylum Streptophyta; class Pinopsida; order Pinales; family Pinaceae; genus Picea; species Picea engelmannii. The sequence continues at coordinate 20,220 of ML854070.1, forward strand.
TTCATTTTTTCATCACAACTCACTCACTCATTAGTGAGGTCTGAAATTTGCGCCCTCTCTTGGGTTATTGGATGATTTAGTGATGCACACTTGTTGAAGGAGGATTTCTTGGCATAGTTTGGCCTCTTTAATGGAAGGTGTTACAACTAGGGTTTGCAATGCTTTTTCTTGGTGATATGTAAGTATTTTTTCTGCAAAACTTCTTGAATGAATGGTTGTAGTTTTATTTCTTGCATATATTTATAATTTTGTTGAACAAAACCCTA
>ML854071.1:39771-49793 GCA_009831015.1 Picea engelmannii
ATTGAGCCTAGCCTTTGCTACACTCATCTTGCTTCTTCCCTTAAGCTAGCGTTGAAGTTTATAGGTTGAAAGAGGGTGACATCCTAGGCCTAGGTTATCTACACCTAGGGCCATCATCTTCTAGGGTTTGAAAGCCTTGTCTTCACAACACTTTCTCTCACCTCATCCCTTAGATTTATCATTTATGCTAGCCGTTTTGCCAAGTTGACCTAAAGAAGGAGGAAAGAGCACGAGGCCTTGCTTAAGCAACACCGGAGTGAGCCTCTTTCCCCTAGGGTTTTGATTCTAGGGCCCTACCTTTGCAGCACTTTAGAACCCTTCCCTCTAGCCTTTAAGTCTTCATCATTTCAAGACCTTGTGCCCTTATCTTGTTTGACTCCATATACCCTAAGGCACTGATCTCTAGCCTCCAACGTTGAAGTCTTAGTGTACAAAACCACTCTCAAAACTATAAATTTTGAAACCTTAACTAACAAACTAACTTAATTAGGGCTGACGTCACAGTTGATTATCTCATCTTGACGCAGCAAAAGTTGAATATAAGCAATTGAATGATGATTTGAAGCATTTATTGAGCAAATTGTTGATTGGATACATTGTTAGCTTGATCATATTGATAGATATTGATGAATTGATGCTCTTTCATAGCTAACTGACAAAACATTGATTTCATTTGTATTTATTGCTTTACATTGCTTATTAAATGATAGCAGATAGTTATTGAAGTACTAACCCTTTGAGTTATAGCCTGCACATATATATTGTATTGTTGTTGTCTTGTTCCGAGCAAGTGTTTTCAATTGGGCATACACTTCATTATTGGTTGTTTAGCCGGACTATCTGACCTAGGTCGTAACCTGTGAGGAGGAAACTTTAACCTTTCTCTATAACTTAGCCTCTTCAAAACCCTAGGTTGTCGGGGACGTCTCCCCTGGGCTAACCTCCCTAAACAGAAAGAACCTCCCCATTGAGGTGACATTGGGTGTGGAAGGTTCATGTTACGCCAGTTTGGTCTCAATCCTTTAGCCTTTGACCTAAACTACAAACTGTGCGATAACAGGACTCTCTCCCTAGTTTGGAAACCCAACAGTATGTTGATCTATTATCTTTGATATGAAAGACAACATGTAACCTTGGGATATTTACCTGGTTAAGGAGTCTATCAATTTTATCTTGATAGTTGGGGTATTTTTCCTCGTTTTGGGAACCCCACAGATATCTCTTTTCAAGAGTCCTTAGATTGAGCCATTAACTTTGACACAAAAGCTCAAGAAGTCTGACTCAGTTTTTCATATTAAACTTGGTACTGGCACCAAGAACATCTTGAAGAGATATGACACCAAAACATAGTCAAGGGATCTTATAGGCTTAGAGGGAGACAGTTTGCACATGACAGGGAGGCAGACATTTTATGAGACTCGGAGGGAGCATTCCCTACATATGAGTTAGACCAAGACCTACAATAGAGATAGCAACTTAGTAGAGTCAAAGGATACTATCGGTTTCTTTTATAGAAATTTTCTATTAAAAGCAAACCAGCCTAGTGCCGGGAAATACTAAAAGAAGCAAAAAAACATTCAACACCTAAGGGCACTTTCAAAGAAAGCAAGAAATCAGATAAGTACTCTGGCCTTGTAGCTAAATTGAATCTTGTGATTGATTCAGAACCTTCCACATTTGAAGTGTGGGAAGATGCTATGATAGAAGAATATGAATCAATTCTGAAGAATGATGTATGGGAAGTGTTTCAAAGACCTCGTGAAAAATCAGTGGTAACCTCTAATGGATGTATAAGATAAAACCTACAATAGATGGTTGTATTGAGGTTAAATTTGTGACTCATGATTTCTCTCAGAAAGAAGGGATTATCTATGACAAGATCCTTACTTCCATCAGGATCTTCTGTCGCAGTTTTTGATTTGGAAACTTCATCTAATGGATGTTAAGATTTTTTCTTAACAGTGAAGTTCAGCAAGAGGCTATCCATGGGAAAGAATCCCATGGATTATAACAAGCTCCGAGAGCTTGGTATGAAAGTATTGACAGTGTCTCTACAGAGTCTTGGGTTCACCAATAGTTTTGCCTTTATATAAAGATTGTCCAAAATCATCATGTTATATTAGGATGATCTGTTCCTTACAAGAAAGGAAATTTTTGATAGCTCAGACTAAGAGGGAGCTCTTCAACAGAAGTTGAAATGAAAGACTTGGGTCTTTTACATTACCTTTTGAGCTTAAAGGTGTGGCAGAAACCGGGTGAGATGTTTCTCTCACAAGAGCAAATATGCAGTTGATGTGCTTTGTTTGATTGGCATGATGGACTGTAAGTCCATGACCACACAAATGATCTCTAGAGAAACTACAAGATCAAGTTACTGGTTCAAAACCATAAGACCCCACTTTATATCGGCAGATCATTGGTTCATTAATGCACCTCGTACATACTAGACCGAAAAATTTTTATGCGGAAAATGCCTTCAGTTAGTTCATGTGTATATACATATGTTTTATGTTCGGGGAACTATAGCTTTTGGTATCAGATACACTTCCAGTGGAGGTGTAATTCTTCATGAATTACAGATTCAGATTGGATAGGCAGTACAGTGGATCGAAAGAGCACTTTTGGATATTGTTTTAGTTTGGGTTCAGCGATGATTTCCTGGTCCAGTAGGAAACAAGGCTCCATAGCCCAAAGCACTGCAGAAGAAGAATACATTGTTGCAAGTGTTGCTAGAAAAAAAGCAGTGTGTCTTAGGAAGCTACTTTCAGACTTGTTCAATGCAGAGCTAGAACCACAGTCATTCACTGTGACAACCAGAGTTGTATAAAGCTCTCCGAGAATCCAGTGTTTCACGACAGGTCAAAACACATTGAGATGAGATATCACTATGTCCAGGACATGGTGCAGAAGAACGTTCTCAGTATTCAGTATGTTCCGACAGCAGAATAGACGACAGATATTTTGACCAAGCCATTGTCCCTGACAAAGTTTGTGTACTTTCGTGACAAACTTGGTGTAGCTGAGAATGCGTCTCTTGCAGAGAGGGAGTGTTGAGTTTAATGCAGCTGCAAGACCCATTCTCCCTGAAGGATGGCTTAAGATCCTAGTTGTGGACTAGGGCCCCCAGTACACTCCTGGGGTTCTTGGTCTGGGACCAAGCAGTAAAGACCCTTATGTGGGCCCCCAGTAGTTGAATGGGGTTCTTGGTCTAGGACCAAGCAATATAAGTCCCTAGATATGTCTAAGGCCCCTGGATGTGTTCTAGGGTACCCAAGCCTAAAAGCATGGGTTGATCCTTGGTCTTGTACCTTGGTGGATAAGACCCCAAATGTATTTTGGGGCAACCTAGTCCTTGATCAAGTAGATCTTGGTGTAATACCAAGATTCGTTGGTGTGTGATCATCTTCCTCTCTTCCAGGATGGTCCACAGGACCTAGGAGAGATTTTGAATAATGGCATGATCACATGAGGGATGTATCCCATATGCAGTGATGATAAAGTTAATTGGTCACCTTGATAATTTTATGGACATGTATTGCCATTAAGTAAACCTCTCCTAAACCCCCACCCTTTGATTTTTGACTTTGAGTTTGATTGGGTTTATATTTTTGTTTTATGGCTTAATATAAAAAAATGTTAATTAATGTTTATTTATAACATATTAAATTAATATTTATATTAATTAAATATGTTATTTTTAATTATATTTTTTATAGCCTAGCCCTAGCCTAAAACTATAAATACAAACCCTTCCCCCTTCACTTTTACACACTTATTCTCTCCTCTTCGAAGACTGGAAGATTGCTCTGAGATTTTCTATATGTGTTGCGGCCTCCCTTGACATTTCAGATCAACCTTCATTTGATTGTTGTTGATAGGACTTTTGTTTTGTTGTGTTGGAGATCTATCCTTTGCCGCTGCCAGGTATCTTCTACAGTGCTAAGGGTTGTTGTGTTGCTGTGTTGAGGGTTTGTTGTTTACTGTTGCAAGTGCTTGAAGCTGTCGCCCTATCCTCTGCTGTCTGTTTAATACAACCAGCGCTCTCCTAAAGCCAGCGAAACAGTGCTTGAGGTTGTCGTCCCCCCCCTCTTGACCATAACTGGAACCTTGAAGGCCGCGGCACCCTTGCTGGGTTGTTGAACCTTCTTTATAGGCAACCGTCCCTTTCTCCCTTGGCATATTTTTCTACTATGTGAGGGTTTACTTCCAGAATTTGTTGTGTGGGGTTTTTGTTGTGTTTTGTGAGAGTTTTCCCCTTGGTGGCTTGACTGTCCCACTTTCTCTGGATAGAGATCTAACCCTTGAGGTAGATCCATGATCCATAGACTTATCTTAACATACTTCAGTGGCTTATCATCTCTCATAGTTTTCATGCTCCACTTCATTATACAGAGGTAAGTTTATCAAGGGGTAAGTTGTTCCATTACATTGCTTACATTTCAATCTATTGATCAGCAGGCTGTGATATTATTTTCTTGTTCAGATTTACTCAATGTACATGCTCAGAAATGTTTACCTAGTCTAGATCTATATACTGTGCATATAACTTAGAAATACCACTACTGTTCAGATCTGGTTGCTTTATCATTCAAGAATAAATCTATAGTTTAGATCTGACTTAGAAATACTTCTTCGGTTCAGATTTGATTGTTTTGATCATTCAGGAATAAATCCTTTGTTCAGATCTAACTCAGAAATTACATATAGTTTATATCTGTTTGTCTTTCTTATTCAGAAATAATTTTATAGCTTAGATCTACTTTCAGATCTACTGTCTTACTACATTTCTGTTCTGATTTTGCTTTAGCTTTTTATGCTCTTGATGTCTTATCTAATAGAAAAATTAAAAGGAATAGTATTTTTATGTTTTCTAACAAGGTATCAAATCTTAGGGCATGAAAAGAGTTCAAGAAGTGTGCAGACTTGAGCCTGCGTAGATCCTATTCTCAGAATTTGTTTTGCAGATTAGAAGTAAGCAATGCCTTCCTTTGTGAATTTGAGAAAGGGAACAGAGTTTCCATAATGATAAGCTACAAGGTGAGCAAATGTCACTAACTATCTTAGTTTTGTTTTTTAACGAGGTCCAGTAGTATGAATCCACTAGCCTTTTTTTTTCAAACGCTTGGAAAATCTTAATGATGAAACCCTTTCTCTTTTACTCCATGCCATAATATCTGTGTATATTATACACTCAATTAACATGACTTGGAACAAGTTTATTGTCAACCTTCACTCTCATTAGCAGTCCTTTCATCGTAGACCTGAAAGCTCTTGGGAAAAGTTAATTGTTTAATGCTCAATTATGCCTTTGGAAAGGAACTTGAATTATTGTCATTTCTCTAAATTCTAACCTTTAGAAAATGACTGGAACAGAATAAGCATAAAAGAAAGTTCAATCTCTCTAATATTAATTGAGCATTGTCAGTCAAGGTCCAATGATGATACCTATCTCCACGTGCTAAGCATTGTTCTTTCAAAAGAATTGGTGTAGAGACTTCGTCTAGCATGTATCCTAGCCAGTAGAAAGTTACTCCTTGGAAACTGTTTCTGCAAATCTAAACCTTTATGTCATTGACAAACTTGAAAAGTTTTGAATATTTCCATCTCTGTTTTTATTTAGCAAGTGAGATCTGAATGACTGTGGCAAGCTCTACTTGAGCCGAGAAAAATGACTCTTTAGTTTAGGCCTCTGTTTTAATCAAGTCTAAACACCTCACCATGCTTCTCTCAGTTGGGACTACCTCTATGAGAAGGAGATATCCATTACACATTTTTATTTTGGACTGATTAATGTTGAGAGGATAATGAAAGACTATCTTGTTTAATATCTTGTACAAGTTTGGGTGCTAAAGAAAACCTGCTTGGATCTTTGGTGGAGTTACCAATGCTAGTAAGGAGAGTTTCCTTGTTAGGAAAATATGGAGGCTAGGGTCCTTTACTATGCTGGATCCTTGATTTTCTAAAAGGGGGGGACTCCTAGTAAATCCTCTAGTTTACCCTTGATTATCTATTGATTTTCAAGACTCTTCTCTTCTCCTTTTTCATAACTCTTACACTCTCTCACCTCTGAACTAGGTCGAGTTAGTGAAAGATCTGATACAGAATGCTTGGGAATGTAACCATCATCTTGAATATCACAAGAGATAGGTTTCAGATTTTATAATGTTATTGTTACTAATGCTTGGTAAGTGCTTAGCTTTCATTTAATAAACTTTTGGTAAATTCAATGTCTAAGACAGAATCAATAGTAAAGGAATTTTAATGGAAAATTGTGTAACTTTAGTAAATGACAACAGATTATGCACTTAATGGTCATCCATATGTTTTGTACTACAAAGAGTACACGAGCTTTAAAGTTAACCGCAATACATTAAGTGGTGGAAACTTGGAAATGACTTTGGTAATTGGCTTTGAGGAAAACATGTGTGGGCTGACTTTTGTAAGAACATAATTTGGACAATGCAGTCTATGGCCTCATTCTTTAAGACGTATTGTTTGCATATGGATGAATAATGTTTTATCCACGGGAGAGTTAAGGATATGAAATTACTTGAACTAACATAATTATATCAAACATCTGCATACACAGAAGATGCACTAGATAGCTTGAGTTGGTAACAGGCTGCAAAGTACAAGTACATCTTCAGCCTAAGCAAGTTCATGGATACTCTATTTACATTCTTTCTTGTGACTACAAATAAAAACAAGAGAGATATGTTTACCTTCCTGTCATATTTATGAATCCATGTCTCAATGGAATACTGTCAGAATTTGATATGTATTTTTGTTATATGACCAAAGAAGCTGTGATCTCAGCACATACTTATTATAAATTGATATATGCTAGGACTCTCTCCCTAGTTTGGAAACCCATTAGTATGTTGATCTATTATCTCTAATATGAAAGACAACATATAACCTTGGGATATTTTTTTGGTTAAGGAGTCTATCAATTTTATCTTGATAGTTGGGGTATTTTTACTCGTTTTGGGAACCCCGTAGATATCTCTTTTCGAGAATCCTTACATTGAGCCATTATCTTTGACACAGGAGCTCAAGAAGTCTGACTCATTTTTTCATATTAAACTTGGTACTAGCACCAAGAACATCTTGAAGAGATATGACACCAGAATAGAGTCAAGGGATCTTATAGGTTCAGAGGGAGCCAGTTTGCACATGAAAATGAGGCAGACATTTTATGAGATTCATAGGGAGCAGTCCCTGCATATGAATTAGACCATGACCTACAACAGAGATGGCAACTTAGTAGAGTCAAGGGATACTAACAGTTTCTTTTAAAGAAATTTTCTATTAAAAGGAAACCAGACTAGTGCCGGGAAATACTAAAGGAAGCAGAAAAACATTCAGCACCTAAGGGCACTTTCAAAGAAAGCAAGAAATCAGATAAGTACTCTGGCCTTGTAGCTAAATTGAATCTTGTGATTGATTCAGAACCTTCCACATTTGAAGTGTGGGAAGATGCTATGATAGAAGAATATGAATCAATTCTGAAGAATGATGTATGGATAGTGTTTCAAAGACCTCGTGACAAATCAGTGGTAACCTCCAATGGTTGTATAAGATAAAACCTACAACAGATGGTTGTATTGAGGTTAAATTTGGAAACTTCATCTGATAGATGTTAAGATTTTTTCTTAACAATGAAGTTAAGCAAGAGGCTATCCATGGGAAAGAATCTCATGGATTATAACAAGCTCCGAGAGCCTGGTATGAAAGTATTGATAGTCTCTCTACAGAGTCTTGGGTTCACCAACAATTTTATCTTTATATAAAGATTGTCCAAAATCATCATGTTATCTTAGGATGATCTGTTCCTTACAAGAAAGAAAATTTTTGATAGCTCAAACTAAGAGGGAGCTCTTCAACAGAAATTGAAATGAAAGACTTGGGTCCTTTACAATACTTTCTGAGCTTAAAGGTGTGGCAGAAACCGGGTGAGATGTTTCTCTCACAAGAGCAAATATGCAGTTGATGTGCTCTGTTGGATTGGCATGATGGACTGTAAGTCCATGACCACACAAATGATCTCTAAAGAAACTACAAGATCAAGTTACTGGTTCAGAACCAGAAGACCCCACTTTATATCGGCAGATCATTGGGTCATTGGTGTACCTCGTATATACTAGACCGGACATTTGTTATGCGGAAAATGCCCTCAATTAGTTCATGTGTATATACATATGTTTTTTGTTCAGGGAAATATAGCTTTTGGTCTCAGATACACTTCCAGTGGAGGTGTCATTCTTCATGAAGTACAGATTCATATTGGATGGACAGTACAGTGGATCGGAAGAGCACTTCCAGATATTGTTTCAGTTTGGGTTCAGCAATGATTTACTAGTCCATTAGGAAACTGTTTCAGTTTGGGTTCAGCGATGATTTCCTAGTCTATTAGGAAACAAGGCTCCATAGCCCACAGCACTGCAGAAGCATAATACATTGTTGCAAGTGTTGCTAGCAGAGAACCAGTGTGGCTTAGGAATCTACTTTTTAGACTTGTTCAGTGCAGAGCTAGAACCACAATCATTCACTATGACAACCCGAGTTGTATAAAGCTCTCTGAGAATACAGTGTTTCACAACAGGTCGAAACACATTGAGATGAGATATCACTATGTCCGAGACATGGTGCAGAAGAACATTCTCAGTATTCAGTATGATCCGACGGCAGAATAGACGACAAATATTTTGACTAAGCCACTGTCCCTGACAAAGTTTGTGTACTTTCGTGACAAGCTTGGTGTAGCTGAGAATGCCTCTCTTGCTGAGAGGGAGTGTTGAATTTAATGCAGCTGCAAGAGCCATTCTCCTTGAAGGATGGCTTAAGACCCTAGTTGTGGACTAGGGCCCCTAGTACACTCATGGGGTTCTTGGTTTGGGACCAAGCAGTTAGTGCCATGGAAAAAGACCCTTGAGAGGGCCCCCAGTAAATGACTGGGGTTCTTGGTCTGGGACAAAGTAGCAAAAGACCCTTGTGAGGGCCTTGTTATCACACAGTTTGTAGGATAGGCTTAGTATCTTGGAGATAAGACTCAAACTGACATAACAGGAGCTTCCCCACCCACTGTAACCTCGATGGGGGGCTCTTTCTGTTTAGGGTGGTTAATCCCAAGGGAGACGTCCCTAGTAATCTGGGGTTCTGAAGGAAAAGGATCAAGGGTTTAAGGCTCAAAGTTTAAGGTAAGCTTTCCCTTCACAGATTACTGCCAAATGGATAGTCAAAGAGAATATATTTCACTGAAAGAGCACCTGTTTGCGAGACAAGGCAAATGAAACTAAAATGTGCATACAGTGGTTAGTACTTCAAAATATTAATGACTATCTTTAATACACATGAGCAATAATAAATGTAATTATTGACAAAGTCAATGATTGCAATTAAAGCTTATGTTTTATAATATCACTTCTTCAATAAATACAAAATGATAATAGCATTCAATGTATAAAATCAATCTTTATGTGATCACAATGCAATAAATGTGCTCATACATAGATATTGTTGTTGCGTCACTATGCTATCTAAGGGTGACGTCAGCCCTATTTCTAAGTTAGTTTTGAAAGGCAAGGAAGTGGACGTTTTGCAAACTAAGCCAATGAAAATAATCTATACCTCAATGCCAAATGCTAGATGACAAAATCACAACGTCTTATACCAAACAAGAGATCAAAATAAGTGTGACGTCACTAGCTAGTTAGGGTTAGGTTAGCTAGACAATAAAGTGAACGTTTTGCTTTTTAAGCCAATGAAATTGCTCAACACTTGTATGTCTATCAATCGATGACTCAGCCACAACTTTTAAATCAGCCAAAGTTTAAATAGAGGCAAGACATCATCAACTAGTTAGGGTTAGTAGGCCGATAGGGTTAGTTAGGGTTTCAAGTTTTAGAAGATAGAAAGGTTGTTTTGATACAAAACTCTCAACGTTGCATTATTAGACTAGTGCCTTGGGTAAATGGAGTCAAAGAGAGAGGCTAAAGGCTTGGAAAGATTTAAACCTAAGG
>ML854072.1:11532-29182 GCA_009831015.1 Picea engelmannii
CAACATACCAGGGGATATATCGCCCTGGCCCCTTACCCAAAAATAAATTCTCCTTGAAAAATAATAACTGGGTTAAATTCGGAACGCCCAAGAATAACGATACGATGGTCTTTTAAATTCCAACGCAGTCAGATCTAAGGTCTGGGTTAAATTTCAGAATGACAGTTAATAAAGTAGGACCAGTCCTTTAAAATACAGATCGCCATTACCAACAGGAAACCTTTGAACGCACACAGAAACATGGAAATCCCGAATCCAAAAAAATAAGAGTTTACACAGGCTTGCCAATAGATATAAATACCCCGCCCAGCATGGTGAATAAAAATTTGACACAGACCCGACTACGAACAATAAGCGAGATATTTACACAGTCCAGATTAAAATTTACGCCATCCAGCAGGATAATATAACCATTATGCAGACCAGAACAATGAAAATAGGATAAAACCCTAACACAGTCCAGAGTGTATACAAATACTATTTTACACAGTCATAGAATAAATTTTTACGCCCTCCAGAGTGATAATATAAACACTACGCAGACCAGAACAATGAAAATAGGATAAAAACATACCTTGGCCTGTTCGCCTGCTCCAGATGGTGTCCGCGTGCTCCTTGATGCTCCCGCTTGCCGACTGTAGAGAACTCACCGGTACCTCCCAGCTAAACGCTAGGGGTACTCTGCTTCCCCCTTAGCCCCCCGAGCCGCAAAGGGGCCACACACAGTCCAGACAGTAACCTAGCCTTTCCCGCTCGCCTCCAAGGCTGAGCTACCACTCTAATCCAGCTGAGGAAATCCCCAACTCCCACAAGAAATCAGTCCAGCTTGCCATTTTGGCAGCATAACAATACCTCCTAGCAACCCCCCCTTCTTTTCCCCCATCTTCTTTCTTTTATCCTTTTTTTTTTACATAATCCCAATAGGTTTTCCCCCAAAACCCTAAATCCCCTTTCTTTTAAGTTTTTCCCCCCTTTTATTTATTCATCTATTTCTTTTTTTTTATTTCTTTTTTTGAGAACTCAAAAGGTAAAAGCGCCTAAGCATCTTTTCATATTATTAATTTTTTTTTTTAAATTCATAATATATATATATGTTCTTTTAAACTCCCTTTAGTTAACTAATTAATTTCCTCTTTTCAAATTTACAACCCCCCTAATTGAATTAATTTATTTAATCTCTTTATTTTACCCTACAAACTTTATGAAGACTCACATTAGCTTAAGTGGGTTATTTTTTTTGTTTGTTTGTTTAATATTATTATTAGCACCTGAATTGTTAGAGCTAGCTTAGCAGGGAATAGATTTCTAATGTTATTTGCATGGCAGAGATACTGTGAGATAGAATGTCCTGGCATTGTCATTAGGAGATGGTTAAGCTTCGATTATCATGTTAGGGCGAAGTAGTACCTTCCTAAAAGATGAATTATCAAGCTTATTACTGGGAATGAGGAAAGGCCTTATGTACGCATGTAAGTAAGGAAATACTTTATGAATTCAATTAATGGAGGAATTGTTTTATGTATTAAATTAAGGAAGGAAACTCCTCGGATTAGGTGGAGGTTTCAAATCATCATAGGGGTAATGAATATTTAATGTGTACTCTTGAATTATGTTTTTTTTTTTGACAAAGGGCTCAAATTCTGAACTGGCGACGCTAGGTTAGCGGTATTGTTTTAAGGATTTATTCAGGTGTTGAGGTCTTAGGGCTATTTAGGCTGACTCCTTTCTCCACATTCTTGTGACGTGCCCTTCAGGACACACCACGTGCTCCAAGGGTACCACTCGCCTTTTGAATTTCTTTTGTGCGACGTGCCCTTTAGGATGCACCACATGCTCCAAGGGTGCCACTCGCCAACTGAGTTTCTTTTGTGTGACGTGCCCTTCAGGATGAACCACGTGCTCCAAGGGTGCCACTCGCCAACTGGACTGATTGGTAGACATCTATAACCCCTGGAGTCAATACTCCGCCAGGTGAACTTGTGGGAGAATAAGGGTTCTAAGGAATAAGGCCCCCGCCTTATTGCGCGCCCCTTAGAATCATCGTGAGCTACTGTCGCAGTCTGCCCTCATGGCATCGTGGATCCTCTCGAACTAGGTAATCGTTAACCTACAGTTCAGCCACGGCGGGAGTGCTAGCAGGCGGTGGCAGGGCTGCTGTCCACCCCTCTCCCTCAACCTCTCTGCAAATCGTGTGTGGCCCATTTACTCCATATGTGAGTCTGGTCGGCAAGCTATCGTCAGCCTGCATCATCAACAATCATGTCAGAAATGTCAACATCAAATCATCAAATCAAATGAAACATCATAGCAAACATATCAACCCAAAAGCAGACTCCCTGACTCAGTCCGGAGTCCAAGGGGGTTCCACCGATGCCTCTGCATCCTCAAGGTCAAAAACCCTGCACACTCAATAAAACTGAGTCAATAGCACATGTCTACATCAAATAGTAACACATCATGTCATCTATCAATCGCATCATAATCAAGTATAAATGGTCTAACATCATAACAATCCATATCACTTGCGAGCAAGTGTCCTCAAATAATAAGTTTTCTCAGTGAGCCAGAGCGGGATGTTACAAATGCAATAGCCAAGAGATACCTTCAAAATAGTATGATACTGACTCATTAATTGCGTGTGGGTATGGATACCAGTAACAACACTGAAACTTAAATAGGAATATGAAAATTGGATCCAACGGCTCACCCTAAGCGCCTCAAGATAAATTTTTTTAGTAGTTGCCAATATGATCCCCTAGTTTTTTTCATCCCAAACTTTCAGAGTCGTTTTGAGGCTCTAAATGATGTTTTTGTGGCTTGATAGTGCCTATTATTTCTACAAATGAAGATGATAGGACAAATTTAATATGTACTCCTTAGCCATACCTTTCCAATGGTGTATCGAGCACTTCAAAAAGAGATCATATGAAAAATATATGCCCTTGGGAAGTTGACGTATCAACTACCCCCATTGAGGGCCACCAACCTTTTGGCACATCACCTCTTGGGGTTAGGGTTTTGGATTTTTAGGGTTTTATCATTTATGTTTTATGTTAAAAAATCCTTTGGAGACTCATTATACACATCTTATTGCTAATGAGTGTAGTCGTCACATATCTTCTCAGAGATAAGTTGTCACCATTCAAGCAAGTTTATTTCAATCTGCGATTTTACAATTTCAACATATTCTCTTTATTAATAGAATTCAAGTTTTATTGTATCTCTATGTATTTCTTTGTTATACATATTTATTTCATTTTGTTCCATTTATAAATCTAGATCAATAGTATTAGAGTGATATGTTCTTTATTTGTTTCTCTGTGCATGTCCCCAACACAGACAGGGTATAAGGAATCGAGACTTGATGTAGTTGAGCCCTTGTAGGACCGTACTTGTCGACCCTGATGAAATCCCATGGGGGAAGAAAACAAAGACAAATGAGCATGAGATCCTTTTAAATTGTTGATCGAGGAAGCCATCACACGACAAAGGAACAATATGATGGATAATTGTGCATAGATCCTTGGATGACTACCAACAAGTGACACATATTCATCAAGAGACCACTTTGGAGGTGCCACCCCCTTCAAGGTACAAGTGATTTTTGATATTCCTGTATTTTAAGGTCAGATAGATGTGAATGTCTTAGATAAAAGGTTGAATTTACTAGAAAGGTGTTTTTTGGTCCATAATTTTTCTAATAGAGAAAAGATTACCTTTGTTCTCATTACTTTCATCTCCCATGTTAAGAATTGGTGGGAGACTTACTGCGAGAAAAGGTCCACTGAGCAATATGAAATATTTATGGTCACAACCACTTGGGATTGTTTCAGGGATTTTATTAGGGAACAATACTACCCTTTTGGAAGCCATGATGACCGGTATATGAGATGGAACACCATGTGATAGGAAAGGGTCAAGACAATATCTGAGTTCACAAATATTTTCCATACTTTGCGCAACAATATGGGTATCAAAGACTCTCAATGACATATGGTTCTCAAGTACCACATCTTTCTGGATAGATACATCAAAATAAATGGAGTTTCTGGACATCTCATCACTAGGCGTGAATTATCGATATGCTATCAAAATTGAGAATAAATTTAAACATAAGAAGCAAGAGTTTGGATATGCAAATTCCTCATAGTAGAAGTAGGGAAAAGGATGCCCCAACCCACAGAACAAAGGAAAAATAAAGGATGGAACCCCTCATGACAACCATTCGAAGCCACACACAAAGAAGGGTACTGAGAAGACGAAGAAAGACAGTGGGAAGTGGTGTGAATTCCATAAAATTCCCTGGCATAACACTGATGAGTGTTGCTTGAAGAAATAATTGGTGATTGAGCTGAAATCCTCAGAGTCAGAGGCACGTTTCGACTCTAAATTAGATCCATACAAGGGGAAGCAGATAATTTATGCAGAAACCAGTGCAACTATCACTATCACTAAGGTCCAACCGAGTGCACCAGAATAATCGGAAGAAGGTGAGTGCCTTTTTCACTCATTGATGTGGGTGAAGGGGATTATGTTGCATTTCATTATCGATAGCGAAAGCCAAAAGAATATAATCTCAGTAGTGGTCATCATTTGGTTGGACCTAATGATGACACCACACATGTAACTCTACACCATCATGTGGCTTCGCCAAGGGAGATATCTTCGCATCAACCAAAAGTGTCTCGTGCCCTATGACATCAATCCCTTCAAGGATGAGGTATTTTGTGATAATTCCCCCCTTAAAGTTTGTGATGTTCTTTTAGGCCAACCATACTTGTCGTAATGCCATGATTTATATGAGTCTAGACCTCATAATATTATTGTTACTTTGGGTAGACAACTTTACCTGATAGCATAGTTAGCTACGCCTACCACCATTTCTTTGATATATACTAATAAATGCAGGAAGGTCATTTCCCAAACCAGAAAAATTGTCTTCTTCATGATTCTCTCTCAAGGTGAACATAATGTCACTTCCACATCCATGGATTCTACACTGGTGATCCGAAATCGAATTCAGAAGCCTGACAGGGCATGAAAAATGCTCAAAAATGAAAGTTCTCAGAATCCGATGAAACCAACACCATTGCGTCCGTCTCGTCTTCCTGATTCTGATGGTATAATTTTTATGTCAAACGGAGTCCGTATGAAGAAGATATCGCATTATGTCCACCAAGACAAACAGGCAAAATTTTGGATGCTGACTGTACCTGTCCGTATAGTCCATACAGGACACGTGTCAGTCCGTACAAGACACGTGGCAGGTCCGTATAGGTGACATGGCAGCACCAGAGGATGACACGTGGAAGGTATGTACGACAACACGTGGCAGGTCCGTATAGGACACGTGGCAGCCTCAAGCAGTGACACGTGTCAGGTAGATTTGGCATTTTGGGCGTACGGTTGGACCAATCCCGAGGTGACACGTGTCACCACTGGAAGGGTGACATGTGGCATGGGATAACATCAGCAGCGTACGTGGAAGATGATGTCAGCATCATACGACAAGTGACTTGGAAGCGACGTGTGGCAGTGACGTGGGCCAATTAGCGGTTGACAAGTGGCATGATCTGGTTGGTTGTCTTCGTCGAATCAACGGTTGACACGTGGCATGCTTTGGGCGAATGGTAAGGTGCCACGTGGCCCAATCACGGGATGCCACATGGCACCCCGGGTTTAGCCAATGAGGGCTATGTCAAAATTTTTTGGGGCCCGGGGGATTCGAACCCCGGACCTCCCCCACCGACAACGCTTTAGCAAAGTCCGCTAACCACTATATCACGCCTTCGTTCTTGTTATACATATGATTTCATTTGTATTTGAAATGGAATGATGGTTGGTTTGGGCCGCGACCGGGCCGGGGCTTAGCCCCTGCCCTTGGTCGCATGCCATATATATATATGACCGTCGGTTTTATGATCAAGCGCGGCGTGGAGGGCGGTTATGCAATGGTCGACCCTCGGTTCTATGTAATACATGTGACCTGGACTAAGGTTCAAATGGAGCGCGGGGGGTGTTAAAACTTAACCCACGATTTTTATATAACTTTTGTTATAAACCGCGCGGGATTTTGTGTTTCAAACATGATTAAGCCCGCGGTTACAATGGTTGGCCTAAATAACTGCCATATGACCAGTGTTGAGCGCTTGGGGTGGCCTGCGCTTAGCCCTTTGGGCTAGCGCGTGGCCACATGGCTCATATAACCTTATAAAACGGGGTGCGCGTGCCAGCAAAGGGGGCTAGGCCCGAAATTTGTAACTAATATATAGTTTTAAAGTGGGTTATAACCATATTTTTTGGTTTTTAACTAATCATTAGCCCATTTTTAATGTAATTAACTCATTTTTGGGAGTTATTGGGCATTTTTAAAGCCTAATTTTTGGGAGGAAGTTGGGGATGAGCAACCAACTTTCCCACTATTTAACCAAGGCCATTTTGAGGCCAAGGACAAGCTTTTGGAAGCTTTTGAACAGCTTTTGGACGGTTTTGGAGAGCAGAGATGTTGAGGCAAAGCCAAGTCAAAGCCAGTTTGAGGCAGGGAAGCTGTTGAGGAGGAGATGTTGTTGGACGATTTCTGAGAGCTCGGGACATCCGTTTCAGGTGTCGTTTTTTGTGCAAGATTCTAGAGATCTGGGCGAACATGACCAGATCAGTTTAGAAGCCATTCGGCATTGTAAAGATGTACTATTAAGCTTTCGAACAGAAATAAAGAAGCCTCCCTCACAGAGAAAAGGCCCGGAGACGTAGGCAAAGTTGTTCCGAACTCTGTTATCAACCTGTGCATTATGGTTTGTTGTTTTTCATTGTCTTTCAAATCTGAAAATATGTCTATGGTTGTATAATTCATTTATTTTCTTGCTCTTTCATTAAGTTTCCCAATGGTCAATTAATGCATGCAAATAAAACTCAACCATAAGTCATTTCGAAAAATCCTGACGGATCAACTGGGCCTCTCCATGTAACATAAACAGGTGAACAAGGTCATGGAATAATATAAAGACATATTCTCCTCATAGATCGAGGTACTGCTGTAATGTCAAGTCAAACATTCAATCGATCTAACCCCTGGTGCACCACTACCGTATGGTCTAGTATATCGCATCTCTCTCATGGAAAATGAGGAAATCAAGCATCATATCTAGGAGTTTCTTCAAAAGGGGCACATATGACCCCTATCCTTACCCTGTGGAGACCTGATTGTACTCATGCAGAAGAAAGATGGGACTTGGTGACTCTCTATTAACTACAGGGCCCTAAACAAAATCATAGTTATAATTCAATACCTAATTCCTCGAATTGATGAACTTATTGACCAGTTCAAACGGGTTAAGTACTTCAGTAATATTGATCTAAAGTCTAACTACCACTAGGTCCCAATATAATAAACTGATGTATGGAATATTTCTTTCAAGTCCAAAGAAGGTATTTTCGAATGCATAGTCATGCTCCTTGGTTTAACTAATTCTACAACAACTTTCATGAGTTTAATGGGAGATTTTTTGTGACCCTTCACCAATTATTTTGTGGTGGTATATTTGGATGACATACTCATTTTCAACAAGTCTTGGGAGAAACACTTGCAGCATATTCACTGGGTACTTCACACTCTACGGCAACACAAGTTGTATTCTAACTTGGAAAAATTCTCCTTCGGCATCAACAATGTCCAATACCTAGGATACATTGTTGATGATCATGGTGTGCATGTGGATCCATCCAAGATCTAAGTTATCCGTGGCTAGCTATCCCCGACTACACTAACCGAGATTCAATTTTTTTTAGGAATTGCCAACTTCTATCCCAGGTTTGTGTTGGTATTCTCCCATACTAGATGGGCCCTCATCCAAGTGACCAAGGGTGGTGTCAAGGAAAATTTCATGTGGGGGAAGTCACAACAATAAGAATTCGATGATATGAAACAACACTTGTGCTCAACTCCAATACTCTTCTTATGTGATCTGCATCAACCTTTTGATATAGAGACCAATACCTTAGACTATGTTGTGGGTGAAATTATCACTCAATACGATCATCCAGTGGCATATAATAGTGAAACATTAACATATTTTGTACGCAAATACCTCACATATGACAAAGAAATGTATTCCATTGTACAAGCCTACCTATAATGGAATCATTATATTCATGGGAAGGAGAAAATCATCCACACTGATCATAAGCCTCTACAACTCATATAGACGCAAGGTAAATTGCAGAACAACCTCCATCAAGAAGTGGTCCATATACTTGCAACAGTTCCATATCAACATCAAATTTAAGACATGGAGCACCAATCATGTCGTTGACAGCCTCAGTTGACCTCCAATTTTCTCCCTCACTATGGTGCTCCACTCTTGTAGACATGAGGACTTTGAATGGCCCCAACTCTACAAGAGCCATCCTAACTTCGCTACCACATACCAGTTGTTGCGTACTCAAGAAACTAGCATTGACGTATTTATTTTTTATACACTTTTATCTCATTTCATTCCATATATTGACGTATTTATTTTTTATACACTTTTATCTCATTTCATTCCATATATAAATCTATATCAACATCACCAATATGTACCTTATAATGCATCATTATCATCAACACGTGTCTCAACATGTACCAACATCACCAAGACATGCATGACACATGTACCATAACATCACCAAAAACATAATCCTCAAAACAAGCATATAGACATACCTTTAACCCTGTAATAGACTTGACTATATCATCATACCTTTCTCAGACTTCAACAACCTAGAACAAGCACATCTCTCAAATATGTCTTATCCTCGCTACCTTAGATTCTCCAATACATCGAGTTTTCACTAGATAGATAATCAATAAACTTGTGTGTAAAAATGAGAGACTCTTGATGTATATTTATACATTTCAAGTGACTTCTCTTGGGGATAACTTGTAACTGTTTTACACTTTTTCTTGATTTTAGGGTCAACTCATTATTTCTTGTTATAATTTTTTTACCCTTTGATTAATAACCATTTTACCCTTTTTCTTGATTCTAGGGTCAACTCATTATTTCTTGTTACAATTGTTTTACCCTTGTAACTTCTTGTTGCAATTGTTTAGGGACTTCTTAACTTTTAGGGTCAACTCATTATTTATTGTTACAATCGTTCTACCCTTGTAAATTCATGTTGAAACCATTTAGAGACTTCTTAACCATTATTCAGGGATTTCCACTTTATGAGGGCATAACTCCTCAACTGTGAGGAACCATGTGGTGTACCACCTACCATTGGAAACAACATGATGAGGACTATCCATATACGAGGGTTTTATATGAACTTTCAATGTCCTTCATCCTCTTTTTCATAAACTAACTTTTGGCTCCATGGCCACACCATTGGGGCTTCTCAACCGCTTAGCCATATTTCCAGGCCTTCTTCTAGGATTGACATCAATGAAAACCATCTACCCAAAATAGAGAAATTTTGAAAAGAGAATGACACCACTACTGAGGAAATCAAAATTATGGAAGGGAAATTCAACCTGTTTTGTCGATCCCATTTTGGCATAAAGTTCTGAGTGAGAACATAGGATCCACTCCAGCACTATGCCAAGAAGAGTCCACGAAACTGGTGTTATAGAAATATTTTCCTCACCATTTCTATCTTGCACAGAGGGTCCTTTTCCATGTCCCTATGCAGGCTTATCACCCCTTCTTGATGAATCCAGAGTGAAAAATACACATTTTTCCACATATACGCACCCTATCTACTATACAATATGCGTATATGCAGGCTACTCCACTACAGCCTGCGTACATCTGGATTTGTGCCAAAAAATACAAAAATGGAGTCGATTTTCTACACCATGACAGGAGATCCCTGATCCTTGGCCTTAAATATACTGGACACATTCTGAATCGACCCTTCAGTTTCATTTTGAAGGCTATAAGAGCACAATTATGAGCTATGGAAAAGAGGAGAAAGAATTCAACTTTGAGAACAAAGTTACTCTGAAGAAATTAATTCATATTGAGTATGCATCTCTTTGTCCCTCAAGTCTGAACACAATGTTCATCCCGCAAGATCTTTCCCTATTGTTGAGAGAACCTCATTGTTTCTCTCTTATGACCTTTCCTTTGGTGGAGGATTGAAGTGGTGGAGACCCAGTTGGAAGGAACTTGGTTCCTTGGTTTCGAACCGTGCCGACACGGAAGTCTGTAATGTTGTCACTTATGCTGATCAAATATTAATAAAAATACTCCTTTCCCATCCTATTGGTATCATGCAAATATATGATTATTATCCATGGGTATGTTTGTAATGTTTATTAATGGATTATATTTGATGTGCTAAGCCCTTTATATTATCACTATATACTTGTTCTACTTGTTTGTTAAGAACTTAGTGCAGGTATAAAGATTTGGGTCAAAGTGCTCAACGATGGAACATCATCAAACGTTGGATCGAGGTAGGCCTCTTTCTTATCTTAGACATTATTTTATATAGCATACAATGGAATTGAGTTGATTTATGCAGTCATACCTATCTATTGTGGTTTATCATTGGCCATAGAGAGTTTTTCCCTCGTAATAGAAATGGCGACTCCACTGGGGAGATATCTTCCTTCTAAGGGTTGAAGTATTTTTTCTTCTTGCATTGCACTTTTTCCTGTGTTTCTTGTCGTACCACTGCTTGATAGATTTTGTTCACTCTGAGTCTGAATTTTCAGCCTTTTTGCCCTTTTCTGGCCTTGTTTTAAAGCTTGTATGCTCCTTTTGCTTTGACAGTCGCATATACACATGTGCTGCCTCTTTTCAAGATGCATATATATGTATTGTTCTCCTGAACACTCGCATATACCACTTTCCCTTGCTTGTTTGCTTGGTTTAGTTACTGTTGGGTGGGATTTGATGTTTGTTGAGCCTTATTAGGTCTCTGTAGTGCATGTTGAGCTTCTCTGGGTTGACAGGAAACTTGTTGGGAGTTGAATTTATGGGCATAGACTTTCTCATTGTTTTTTCATTTTTGATTTATCCTTGAACCCTGGGTTGTTTTCTTGGTTGCTTGGTATTATGCTTGAGTTATTTTGTTTATACATAGTAGAATTTTTATATTAGGTTTCTTTTTAGTTCATGCATTTTCTTTTTAATAAATTGAAAATAAAAAAAATAGGCATTTTGCATTGGTGAGAATTTTTGTCTTTGAACCTTTATCATTAGCTTAAGTGCATTTAGCGAAAGATTTCATTTCACTTCTGAATTGCAGAGTTGAAAATTGCACTGTTTTTATTAGCATATCATTCTTTGAAAAGTTAAAGATAAACTTTGCATTATATTCATATTTATCTCCTTGCAGAGTCATAACATCATGAGTTTCACTTACATACCCTTTTGAGTAATCACAACCAATAAAATTTATGCTTTAAACTAAAATTGATTAATCATGATTTTATTTTTAGGGTGCACAAACTAGTCTAGGATTTAGTGCCTTGGAATAGGATTTTGTGAGTAAAATTCTCCAAGGAAATTAAATCAACAAATGTGTCTGAGACAGGGAGTTGAGAATTCCATTGTATAATTGGTAAGATCATGAGGCTCCACTCACACCAGAGTTAATCACGAGGTCACGCGAAGTTAGTTGAAGGGATAACCCCTGGATACTCACCTAGCGTTAGAAATATTTATGTGGATTTATTCGTATTTGGGGATATTGCTAGTACCCATACCTCTATGAGAGGTGGTGATTTCAAGGTTTTGGGCTTTTCTACCCTGCCCATATGGTGATCCAGACTTATGACTTCTCGAATGTGCATTGGTTATAAAGTGGTTTATTAGTTTCTTGACTTACGTATCTCATAGGTTACTTGCAGGGGATATTCTACTTATATCCTGGGTCAGATAGGGGTCAGACAACACATAGCCTTTATGGAGGATTAACTCTCCAAGGGGATCTGACCGACTGGTTGTTAATCCCACAAGGGCCCCTATAACTGATTTTATTACCTCCAAACTTTAGCGGGGAGTCTCGAGTCCCTCTTGGACGAGGCATACCTTCTTTACTGAGGGAGGCCACTCAACCACTCTAGCCCGTTTGCATGCATATTGGATTTTTGAATATTTTGTACGCTCTTTGAATACTAGTTGGCCTTATAAGTATTTTTTGGGTTTCACCATCATGGATAGTGGAGTTTCTTTTTCTCCCTCATTTACTACTACCCACCCAATGATGCCTACTCATTTCATAGGGATGGGTCCTTCTTATTTTTACAATGGTATGCAGAACTACAACACTCAATCCGTGCCTTAGGTCTCTAATAATTTTTCTGTTGATATTCCTTCGCCTGCACAATCCTCTCCCTGGTCCACATATATGAATCCTAGCATTGGATCCAAGGGCATCATGGCTCCGATGCTTACTTCTTCATTTGATATGATTCGTGCCCCCATGGGAGGTTGGAACCTTCCCCCTTATGAATCTAATGCTAGCTATGCTTTTCTAGGAGCTAGTGCTCAAATGGGTCCCTTTTCCACTAATTATGCACCACCCATGCATTTGTTTCCTGCCATGTCAGTTCCTTCGAACATTTTTCCCATGACAGGCCCTCAGATGCCTCTGGGTATTTCATATGGGGAAACCTAATTTTATGGTTTGGGCTACCCTCTTTATGGGACCCCTTCACAAAGGGGAAACATATATCATCACTCTAATAATTCTTATCTCACCTTGGTGCCTTCACAAGCCTCAGTGATGATGCTCGTCCAAACCTCTTCAGACCATTTTAACGCAAGTTATCACCCTTCTGGGTAGGGATAGGGAGTACATCAGGATCCCTTTTGGCCTACAATATTTCAAAATCAATATTTCCACGGACCTTAAAATCAAAGGCCACCATCTATCGCTATCCCAGTCATTGTCATTCAAACTGGTGCTCCATCACCAACCTCTGCCAGTCATGTCGGAGATGGGTCATCATTTTATACAAATTATGTCGACAACTCACACCCAATCTCTACTAATTATGTTGGAGGCACCAACCTTTTCACTCCAAATCATAGCCATGTCATGTATCCATCCTCTATTCATCATAGAGGAGATGACTCTCTTTCCCCTACTAGTCACATCGAGAAGCCTAGACGTCCCAGACGTAAGCCTAAATTTATTTGCGAGATTTGTGAAGGAAGTCACCTTCCTCATTTGTGTCATGTTACTGTTGGGATACCAGAAGTGTGGGGCTCACCCAAGAGCCCTTCGGATTCTGAGGCATCCCAGGTTTCTCCTCACACTACTTATCCTTTGATCAACTCATTGGTCCCACCACTATGATCCCCTCGACCTCACCTCCTTTTTCAAAGGTGAAGCATCTCTTGCCCCAATTACTATGCATCCTCTTCAACCTATAATTGAACATATGGCCACACTAATGCAATCTCTCATCAACCCCACTCTACTTGAAGAGAGTTATGCACCCTTCAGTCATGTCATCAACATTCCTAATCCTTCTCCTTCTGAATGAGAGAGATTTATTCTTCCCTGGAATTCTCTCCTTCCAAGTCCTAACGAGGTTCCCTACGATTGGGACGACCTAATGGGGCATCCCATACCCCCACCTATGTCTTTATAGCAAGATACATTATTCGACCCTTCACGGAGACTATACACTCTGTTACCAATTTATCCTCATCGGCCTGGAGAGATTTGGGTTTTCCCAAGCTTTTGTCAGCTATCCGTAAGATACTGACTTTCCACAAAAGACCAAGATGAGAGCCTTGGAAACCCCCTTTACATGTTGATTAGAACAACAAAATGAGTCTTAGTTAAGCTCTTTTTTGAATCGTATAAAAACCAAAAAGATAACCGAGTGATTTGTCCCTTTCACACTCGTTAAAGTTGAATTTGAAAGTTCATGAGTCTTAGTTAATCTCTTTCTGGACTCATTATAAAAAATAGAAAATATCGCCAAGTGAACTTGTATTTTTCACACTTATAAATTGGATTTGAAAAGACATCTATTTGGCACAATTTTACCCCTTTTCACACCAATTATACTAAAAGACATAAAAAAGGATATTTTTTGGCGTTAAATTGTGATTGCATCTCATGCCCTCGCTTGAAGTATTGAGCCTATAGCTGGTTCTCTCTTTGAGTTATAAACCGTTGACTAAGAGTTTTTGCATCTTCAACCAAGTAGAGCCTTGTTTATATCCTTCTCAATTTGACACACTATACCCTGGAGGAAACATCACCTTGATTTTCCATCTCCCACATGCATTTCCTTGCATTAAGCATAGATACATTCCACTGTTGGAACTAGTTTTGATTACTTGCGACACTCGTTTCCTTCTCTGTACCATAGCATTCATTTGTTATGAAAAAACAAAAAAAGACGGGCGAGAAGGGAGTACTATATTATAATTGGCAGCAGTTGTGTCGCCTTTGATCAAAGCACAAAATTATTGATTCCTTGTGTCATCATAGTTTTGGGTTTAGCATGGCCTTAGGAAGTTGATCTCGTTACAGAGTATTCTCTACCGACTGGTTACTCTTCTGGTCCCTATAGAGAACGTTATCAATGCCTATTGAATATAATAGTCACATCATTGAGTCTATGCTGCCAAAGTCCACCATATGTCTCATGCTCTTGTTCAAAGGAAGTCTAACAAACTACATCGGCCACTCCTAAAAAATATTGACTTTGCATGTTGTCCATACCCTCAGTTTGTCTCAGAATCACATGATACTATGGTCTTATCATGCACCCTGGCCCTACTTGCATCATCGGTAGGTCACCTTGAACCCAAAAACTGACATTTCATCATTGGTCACTAACTAGGTGGTTTCCCTTATGTTCTACGACAAGACATCTATTCACACTTTGGGATTCATGCAGTGTCTTGGATTCCATTATCCTTATTGATGGTTTCCTCGCCTTTGTCATCCATTTTCATCATTGGTTGCTATTCAGAGGGTCTTTTTTGTGTATTGGTTGCATTTGATACACATGAAGAATGCACAGGGAATTTGGTTTGTGAACATGTTCTTCATCTAATCTCCACCAAATCATGAAGCTCCTTCTTTGTTCCTCATGCTGATTGATGAGATATGCCTTAATTCTCTCCTTTCAGTGGATCTCTTTCCATTGACTTCAACTCATTTATTCTAGATATGGGACCTAGATTTTTATGAGTACCTTGAGGCTTTCAATCATTAGTGGCAGGATCTCTCGCCATTGACAAATGGGAATACGTCAATGTCTCTTGATCAATGGATTTCTCAAGTGTTAGACAACAACTCCTTTATTCACACTTGTAGGAATGTACTCAACGACTTGATACCTACTTTGATTATTGGTAGGTTGTCTCATTATGTTCGACCTCAACTCCTTTATTCACATGATGTAGACTTCCACCCTTGGCGGATAGTGTAGAAGACCTGAAGACATCACTATGTGGCTACAACTTTCCTGAGTTGTTGCTTCCCTTTCATTTGACCAACACCTGTTTGACTTTAGTGATCATGGGAGATCAGATTGTACTCCATGGTATATAGATATCTTTAGATTCGTGTTGAGACTGGTTTCACTGGGCCTTGTTCATGACTATGATAGATTTTGGCATATAACCACATTTGTATTTGCCTACTCATGGCCACAGACACTTGGTTAGTATATTTTCCACATGGATCTGCATTGTATTATTGGCATCCATGTATGCAAAGTCAATATAGAATGTAATGAGCAATCGATTTCATCCATCTTGTTCTCTACCAATCAACTCCTGGGTTATTTATAATGTATTTCGGCCATCGCAGATACTCCATTGATCTCACACATTAGGGGGCATCTGTTATAGCAAGATTTTCCTCACCATTGTTATCTTGCACAGAGGGTCTTTTTCCATGTCCCTATGCAGGCTTATCATGCCTTCTTGATGAATCCAGAGCTAAAAATACACATTTTTCCACATATACACACCCTATTTTCTATACAACATTCATATACGCAGGCTGCTCCACTACAACCCTCGTACATCAGGGTTTGTGCCAAAAAATACAAAAATGGAGTTAGGTTTCCACATCACGACAAGAGATCCATGATCCTTGGCCTTCCATATAATGGAAACGTTCTGACTCATCCCTTTAGTTTTATTTTGAAGGCTATAAGAGCACAATTCCAAGCTATGGAAAAGAGGAGAAATAATTCAAATTTGATAACAAATTTACTCTGGAGAAATTACTTCATATTGAGTATCCATCCCTTTGTCCCTCAAGTATGAACACATTCTTCATCCCCCAAGATCTTTCCCTATTGTTGAGAGAACATCAATGTCTCTCTCTTATGAGCTTGCCTTTGGTGGAGGATTGAAGTGGTGGAGACCCAGTTGGAAGGAACCTGGTTCCTTGGTTTCAAACTGTGACGACACGAAAGTCTGTAATGTTGTCACTTCTGGTGATCAATAATTAATAGAAAAAATCCTTTCCCATCCTATTGGTATCATGCAAATATATGGTTATTATCCATGGCCATGTTTGTAATGTTTATTAATGGATTATGCTATCTAATGTGATAAGCCCTTTATATTATTACTATATACTTACTCTGCTTGTTTGTTAAGAACTTATTGCAGGTATAAATCTTTGCGTCGAAGTTCTCAATGGTGGAACATCATCGAACGTTGGATCGAGGTAGGCCTCTTTCTTATCTTACACATTAGTTTATATAGCATGCAATGGAATTGATTTGATTTCTACAGTCACACCTATCTGTTGTGGTTTACCCTTGGCCATAGTGAGTTTTTCCCTCATAACACCAGAGTGCTCTAGGATCGTGTGACTTCCCCATCCATAATGGTGACGATGAAGGAACAATTGACTTGTCGAAGATGAGTGAGAAGATGGGCCACAACCATGGAAATCCTAGAACTTCCTAGGTTTGAATTTCTTTTATTTCTCTTTTTCTGGAAATATAGTTTAGGGAATATTCTACTTGTTTTGACTATGGTTCTCATAATTTATTATGCCTTAGAGGTCTTAGGCTCTATGATGATAGCTAAGAAAGATCCTTTTTGTTATGAATCATAACATATTTAGTTGGTGAGGCTACATAGACTAATCTTTGAAACTCCTTAACTTTTGATGATGAGCGGTGAGGGTTTTGGTTTCCATTTTGATAGACCCTCACCCCCTAGAATGTATCTTTATTGTCTATATTTAGCATAGAATGACTATGTTTTTAGTTAAAATTTTGTTATTTCAACATAATTATATTGTTATTATTAGTTCTTATTATTAATATATTAATAAATATATTAATAATTAATCATAATATATAATAATAATAATAAATATAAAGTATGTGAACATATCTTAAGGATAACTAGCAACGACCATAATAAAAATGGAAACATATCAACCAATGATATGTTAGGTTAAAAAATAGGTTATTTTATATATTAAGAAATAAAATTTCCAATTTCTTATCTTTAAGACTAGGTTTTAAAAAAAAAAATTGAATTCAAACCAACTTAATATACAAGTCAATGATCTATGATGCCATGCTAGTGTAATGAGAAAATAAAATTTAATGTATACTCCTTTCATCTCACCGTGCCTTCGTTACTTTCACAACACACATTTTTTTTATACATTATTGTTATAACTATATATATATATATATATTTAT
>ML854073.1:3576-15307 GCA_009831015.1 Picea engelmannii
CTTCCCATGAATTGAGAAGGAGGCTTGCATGACTTGGAAAGATACAAGAGAAGTATAATGTGTGAAATTAGAAAGGAAGTTTTGCAGAAATTATTCTATTGGGATTTGGTGACAACGAATTCCTCCAAGGATGGATCTGGATCTTATTATTTTGCATTGGTTACAACAAAATAGAACAAGTTAGAATATGGATAGGGATTGCATTTAATAATCAATTTATTGTCAATGTATATAAATACATGTAAGCCCATAGAGACAAAGTGAGACAAACAGAGTGAGAACCTGCAAATATGTTGTAATCTGCATGATCTGAATAATAACACAACTGATGCCTATGCAACACAACTGATGCCTATGCAACACAACTGATGCCTATGCTTGGTGGACGTAGCCCAATGTTTGGGTGAACCACGTGAAATCCCTGTGTTTATATATGTGTGTGATTGTTAATTATCTTATGTGAATTGTGTTTTTCACATTAGAAATTCTAACAAGTGATATCAAAGCTGGTTGGAGAAGCTTCAAATTCTTGGAGGAGACATAAAAATGAAATTTTTGTGAGTTGCATCGATTTATACATTGTCGCAGAGGTGCATTGATTTATACATTGTTGTAGGTCCCTCCTCTGGAAGGCTGTGACGACATACTACTGACACTTTCTACATGTTTGAAAACTTGGAATTTCTGCACTCTAGCTATGTATTATAGTGCGTAAATATTTAAACATCGCCGCACTCCAAGTGAATCGTGAGGTGCGGACTCACCGTAGTCCAATGGTAGCGTGATGTGTGGAAATGCGCATAATTTTATTATTGGAAATTTTGAGGTATGGTTCTTTGGAAAAGTAAAGGTGGAGGAGATAATTAAAATAAATTTCTTTTTTTTTAATTAAAGAGTCACCTCGGTGGATAAGTTAAAAAGGTTTATTATGGAGTGAAAATTTTAAGGTATAAATGTGAATGCTTATGGAGTAAAACTTTTTATTTATAAATTTTTTTATTAAACTTATCTTGTATATTATTAAAAGGTTTTATGGAAAATATATGAATTTTTATTATTATAAAAGTTTTGTGGTTAACCTTTAACCTTATTTATTAAGGATCCACATTTAACTTTATTTATTATTCCTCCAAATTTAAAAGGATTTTATAGGGAGTGGACATTGGGAGATTTTTGTGCTAATGGCTAAGATGAAGAGTTCAAAGTTTAAAGTTGAAAAGTTCAGCGATAAACACAACTTTGAGCTCTGGAAGCTCAAGATACGGGATTTACTAGTGCAACAAGGGTTGTAAAAAGCATTGGAAGGAAAGTCAAAGAAACCAACAACCATGACATAATGGGAATGGGAATATCTTGATGCGAAAGATGTTAGTACCATTAGTTTATGTCTGACTAATGAGGTTATGTTTAATATCATAGGAGAGGATACAACATCGGGCTGATGGAGCAAGTTGGAAAGTTTATATATGACGAAATTTTGATGAGCATAATCTATTTGAAGAGACAGTTGTACAGTTTGTGGATGAAAGAAGGTACAAAATCTGTTGACCATTTAAATACCTTCAATACCCTTATAGTTCAATTGACTAGTAAGGATGTTAAATTTGAAGATGAGGATAAGGCTATTACACTATTATGTTCATTGCGTGAGTCTTGGGATAATCTAGTCACCTCTATTAGATTTATCTCAGTGGAGGTTTTAGATTATGATTATGTTGTGGGAGCTTTGTTGGATGAGGAGATGAGGAAAAAATCTAGTAAAGAAACGTCAACTTCAGACATGGTGGTGGTCAGAGATCGAACTAAAGAGAATAATGAGATAATTTATTCTTGATCTAAGTCAAGACACAAAAATGGTAAAGAAAAATGTTGGTACAGTGGAAAAACATGACATCTCAAGAAAGATTGTTGGAAGAGAAAGGAATTTGAGGAAAACTCTATGAAGGAAGAAAATTTGGATGTAACAAATTCAGCTATAATTGATCAAGTTTTATYCGTTTCTAGTAATTTACAATATCAAGAAGAATCATAGATAGATTCATGTGCCTCCCACCACATGTGCTCACATATAAATTGATTATTTTCTTACCAATAGATTGATGAGGGTGTAGTGTTTATGGGAAATGGTATTCGCAGTAAAACTGTTGGGGTTGGTAGGGTTGGCAGTATTAGAATCAGGATGTTCGATGGTATTGTTAGGGAATTAATGGATGTTAGATATGTATCCCAGATTAAATAAAATTTAATTTCGTTGAGAGTGTTGGATTCTTGTGGATATAAGTATACAGGTCAAGGTGGAGCACTCACAGTGTCATCAAGGCAACGATGGTTGATAAACTTTATAAGATAGAAGGAAGTACTGAAGTAACATCTAAAATGAAGGATGTATCTTCTTGTTCATGGAAGAAGTATCAAGGTCATAAGAAAAAGAAAGTACTCGTAAGAAGTAAATCATTTCGAGACTTGAAATCTTTGTTTTTGAATTCCTCTTTATTTTATATCTCTGCAAGTTATGATGGTAGTATCATCGCCAACACATCAAGCGAGCCAATACATCGAGCAAAAGATAGCTGGATAAGCCAACACACATTTTGAAACCACTTTGCGATTGTTTCGTGATCTTAAATGATTTATTTAAGAGACGACGCACTTGTATATTGTAATGGACCTTGAGCGGATAGCTCTCGTGCTTAGGTAGATGAGGCATTTAAAATAGTTAATGCCGGTAGATAGAAAAGTTAAGTCTAGATTGGATAGTTTAGAGTTCGAGAGGGAAACCGGATATAGACACCCTCATTGTGTATTGTAACATTATCGAAGCAAGAGAGCAAGAAGAGCAAGCAGAGAGAATTGTATGAAGAACACCCATGTATAGATATTGAATTAATAAAAGAAAGATTTGGTTCAAATCCATGGTTATGTGTCTATTCTCTATGTATCGATGTTATGCTCATGAATATTTGCTTCCTGTCATACATGTTCTTTTATATGCGGTGTATGTGATTTCATAGTTGAATTGAAGTCTGAGAGGGTGAATGAATGAGTTTCAATTATTTCTCTAAGTAGAACAAAAGATTCCTGCAAGGGGTGCAGTTGAATTGTCCACAAGGAGTGCGTTGACAAAAAATTTCACTTAGAGAAATATTTTGTTCTCATTTCCTCTATAGTGCAGATAGGCACAGTGTCGTGCAAGGAGTGCGCAAGCCAAGTGAAGTCTCAGAGTTGAGATTCTAAGCAAAGTATTGAAAGACTGCTGCTGCAAGGGTGCGCAGAGTCAAAAGACTTCAACACTTAGACGTTGTTGAAGATTTTCCGCAAGGAGTGTGCGCAGGAAGTTCTCAAAAGGACTTGAGAAGAGGAAGGAAGCTCAGGAGGAGTAGGCCTTCAAATTCATTGAAGGATATGTGCATGGGAGTTGTTATTGAATGTTCGAAGGAAGCGTCATAGGTTGGCGAGAAGACCATGAGTCTCATAGAGAGACATTGCTTCCTTTTCGTGGATTTTCACAAGGAAGAACGGACGAACGAAATCATCCGAGGAGATTTTGCGATGGTTCTGGAGCCATTGGACCTCCCGGAGATGAAAGGTGGCTATAGCGCAGCTGTGGAGAGGATTCAAATCTCAGGAGAGGTAGCACCATTTATCCAAGATGGTCAAGTCGATGGATTGTTCACGAGATCGCCTATCAGGACCTCGTGAGGAAAGTGCCTAAGAAAAGGTAAGGAGAATCGTGAGATTGAAAGGAGTGAGATCTCGACTACTCTGAGGATAGGGTGTATTCATAGGAGTTGACAAGTGAACAGGTGGCACCGCAGATCTCGGGAACTCGTAGGTGGAAGGTTTGAGAGATTGGTGTTAAAAGTCGTGAGTACGGGAAGCAGCGAAGTGGCGAGAGGATCAGGAGTTTCCATATGAATGAGACAAGTGGCAGAGATCTAAGGATCTCGCGGACTCAGGAGCTCGTGAAAAAAGGCTTTAGGACTTGGCCACCAAAATCGCGAAGTCGCGACGAAACGAGGTCGCGAGTCTCGGCACCTCAGACCTCGGAAGTCGACGGGGAAGTTCTTAAACCACACAAGTAGCGAAGATGCGAGGGAGCGAGGTCTCAATAGCGCGGAAATCCCGAGTGAAGTGACGGGTGTGGACGGGTCAAGTCACACATGCATATCGAAGTCTCGGTACCTCGGGTATCGAAGGTCGAAAAACCAAAAGGTTGGTATCGCGAGTAGCGAGGTCGCGAGTTATGATCCGTCAAGGAGTTAAGGAAGGGTATCGCGCGATGAAAAAAATCTGTGGGTAGGAATATTCCCGATAGGGAATCAGGAGAACCTTTGAGTTCTTCAGGCCGAGAAGAGAGGAAGGTCCTGTGTGAGCGGACATGCATGATGAAGTGAAGTGCGCAGCTGCGCGAAAGTGGTATTAGAGTGGTTATTTCTCTGTTTTCTGTAGCAGAGAAGAAGATAAAAATCCACCATGCTGCCAAGAAGAGAAAGATAATCACCTGACCCAGAAGACAGGGAGGTGAGAAGAAGAGGCAGGCCGACACAAAATCCAGAAATGGAAAGGCAGATACGAGATCTTCGAGCAAGATTAGAAGAAATGGAAGCAGCGCAGAGATGCACAGCCAATGCTGGAGATCTGAGTGACTCTGAAGGTGAAGCTCAAGCTGAACAACAAGGAGAAGTTGCAGCCGAAGATGCAGCAAACGAGCGATTGATTAAAGCTATCGCCCGGATGAGTTCAAAGGCAAAGATAGACATTCCATCTTACGAAGGAAGTCTGGATGCAGAAGAGCTTCTAGATTGGATTAGAGCTCTTGATACCTACTTTGACTATGAGGATATTGAAGAGGATAAAAAGGTTAGGCATGCTGTCACAAAATTGAAGGGACACGCAACATTGTTGTGGGACGAGGTTCAAGCTGACAGATGCTGCAAAGGTAAACAAAAGATCAAAAGCCGCGATTGAATGATTGCGAAGATGAAGGAAAAATTCATCCCAAGGGATTACCAAATCACACTATTCAGGAGGATGCAGAACCTGAGGTAGAAACTAATGACAGTGAAAGAATACACTGAGGAATTCTATCGACTGAACATCAGAGTAGGTCATCGGGAGAGCGGTGATGAGAAGGTTTCCAGATACCTGAATGGTCTGAGATACGACATTCAGGATGAATTAAGCATGACAACCATCAAAATGGTGGAGGATGCTTATCAAATGGCTCTGAAAGCCGAGGAGAAGCTGAGCCATAAGCAAGGTCAGCGAGGGCGAGGCAGAATTCATCCCAAAGGCAAGGTAGTTGCCCAGGATAAATACCAGAAGCCCAAGGAGGAATGGAAGAAACCTGAGGGTAAAGTTGAGAGAGGTGGAACCTCATAGCGAGGACAACAATATGCTGAGTAGAGAGGACAGCATAATGAGCAGCGAGGAGATGATGCTGACGCAAACACTTTTCCTCATACCAGAGGTAGGGGAGGAGGTCGAGGTGGAATCATCACATGTTTCACGTGTGGAAATAATTGACACAAGGTAGTTGACTATCCATATAGGAAAAATGATGGAGGATAAGCTCACATCGTTGAAGGGAAGAGACATGATGTTGAGAATGAAGACACAGAAAGTGGAAGGTCTTTGATGATGCGTAAAGTTCTCTTAACACCTGGGAAGGAGGTGGAGGACTCAGCTCAGAGGACCAGACTGTTCAGAACAGCTTGCAAAACCAAAGACTGGAAATGCAAGGTTATTGTTGACAGTGGTAGCACAGATAATATCATTTCGACCGAGATGGTAGAGAAGTTGGAGCTGGAGACAACTGATCACCCGAGTCCATACAAAGTCTCATGGCTACAGAAGGGACATCAAGTGAGTGTCACTAAACATTGTTTAGTTGACTTTAAAATTGGGGGATATAATGATAAGGTCTTGTGTGATGTCATTCCCATGGATGTATGTCATTTGTTGCTGGGTAGACCATGGCAATATGACCGAAATGTGGTTCATGATGGGAGGATGAACACCTATACTTTGGAGAAGGATGGGACGACACACAGATTGCTTCCGATAAAGGACAAAGTAATGAAGCCGGAAGTAAGCAACACGATACTTCTCATGAGTGGGAAGGAGCTTCTTACAGAGATGGAGAAGAAATAAGATCCACAATTCTTTGTGGTCAGAAAGCCGAGAATTGTTTTGACTAGCACAAGAGTGGATGATTTACCAGACGAGATTCATGAACTGCTGGGAGAGTTCGCTGACATCATCGTGGACGAATTACCTCATTTGTTGCCACTGATGAGGAGTGTGAGTCATCACATCGATCTCATACCAGGAGCTAGTTTGCCGAATAAATCTGCGTATAGATTGATGCCACAAGAAAATGAGGAGGTCAAGAAGCAAGTCCAGGAGTTGTTAGACAAAGGATTGGTCAGGGAAAGCTTGAGTCCGTGTGTTGTTCCGACAGTGCTTAGTCCAAAGAAGGACGGAGGCTCGAGAATGTTTACCGACTCAAGGGCGATCAACAAAATTACTATCAAGTATAGGTTTCCACTGCCGAGGATGGATGATCTGATGGATTTCCTGAGTGGGGCAAATTATTTTTCAAAGATTGATTTGAAAAGCGGATATCACCAGATTCGCATGAGGGAAGGTGAGGAATGGAAGACAACATTCAAGATAAATGAAGGTTTGTACGAATGGCTGGTCATGTCGTTCGGGTTGACAAACGCGTCGAGCACATTCATGAGATTGATGAATGAAGTCCTAAGGGAATTCATCGGGAAATTTATAGTTATATATCTCGATGACATACTGATCTTCAGTAAGACCAAGGGTGAACACTTGTGGCATTTGGCTATTGTGATGAGGAAACTACAGTAGGAGAAGCTATTGATTAATATGAAGAAGTCCTCATTTATGAAGACATAGATCATCTACTTGGGTTTTTTCATATCGGCAAATGAGTTGAAAATGGATCCGAGTAAGGTGGAAGTGATCAAGAACTGGCCATCACCGAGAAATTTTTTCGAGGTGAGGAGTTTTCATGGTTTAGCTAGTTTCTACCGAAAGTTCATTAGGAATTTCACTGGAATTCGCGCAGCGATGATGGACGCGGTGAAGAAGCGACATAAGTCTTTTAATTGGACAGCAAAGGCTGAGAAGAGCTTCAACCTGTTGAAGCAGAAGATAACGGAATGACCATTGTTGGTGTTGTCGGACTTCAAGAAGACATTTCAAGTGAAGTGGGATGCAAGCAGATATGCCATAGGAGCGGTCTTGAGTTAGGAGGATGGGCGAGTTGCATATTTCAGTGATAAGATGGATGAAGCAAAGCTGAAATACTCCACGTATGATAAAGCGTTTTATGCCATCATACAGGCGCTAAAGAAGCAGAGGAATTACTTAATCCCAAAGGAATTTGTATTGTACAACGATAATCATGCATTGCAGTTTGTGAGTCAACAGGAGAAGTTGAATCAGAAGCATGCAAAATGGGTAGAGTATATGCAGAATTTTACGTTTGTAATTAAACACATTTTGGGAACTGCTAACAAAGTGGTTGATGCTTTGAGCACGAAGTGTTTGTTACTGCAGGAGTTCCGAGTCAAAATATTGGGCTTTGAAAATCTTAGGGACATGTACGCAGGAGATGCAGATTTTGGAGAAGCATATGAAGCAGCTGAGAATCCAGTTCTCAGGGATCGGAGCCCTTGGATAGATTACATTATCCAGGTGTGGTGTTTGTTCAGAGGCAATCAATTATGCATTCCAAATTGCTCCATGAGGGAGAATTTGCTAAAGGAGAAGCACAGTGGGGGATTAGCAGGACATTTTGGCCACGATAAGACATTCGCAAAGCTGAGCGAATCATATTTTTGGCCATGCATGCGAGCATATGTCAAGAGGTTTGTTGATAGGTGTCGAATTTGTCAACATTCGAAGGGGAGGAAACATAATGCAGGTCTTTATCAGCCATTGCCCATACCAGAGAGGCCATGGGAGGAAATTAGCATGGATTTTGTATTGGGTTTGCCAAAGAAACAGAGAGGTGTTGATTCCATCTTTGTGGTGGTGGAAAAGTTTTCAAAGATGGCATACTTCATCCCATGCCAGAAGACCAGTGATGCGACTCACATCATGAATTTGTTTTTCAAGGAGTTCATTCGACTTCATGGATTGCCGAAAAGAATAGTTTTGGATAGAGACACTAAATTCATAGGGCATTTTTGGAGGACCTTATGGGAGAATCTAGGAACTAACTTGGCATTTAGTTCAGCTTACCATCCTCAGACGGATGGACAGATAGAGGTGGTCAACAAAAGTCTGGGAGACTTGTTGAGAAGCTTGGTGATAGAGCACCATAGTAGCTAGGACAACATATTTCCACAAGCAGAGTTCACGTACAACATTCAGTGAATCGAAGCACAGGAAAGAGCCCATTTCATATTGTGTATGGGACACAACCGAGGGGAGTTTCTGAACTCAGGGAGTCAGAACAGACTGTGACTAGCACTGTGAGCACAGAGGAATTCACTGAAGCGATGAAAGAATTTCACAGCAGGGTGAAGCAGTGATTGATAGACTCAAATCAGGAGTACAAGCGCAGAGGAGATCAACATCGGAGACAACTTTAGTTCAAATTTGGTGATCTGGTTCTATCACACTTGAGGAAGGAAAGGTTCCCAAGGGGAACATACAACAAGCTGAAAATGAAGAAAATTGGGCCATGCAGGGTCCTAAAGAAATTGGGAGAAAATGCTTATGAGAATGAATTTCTGAATGACATTGAAATATCTACGACATTCAATGTCTCAGATTTATACCCATACAGGGCTGAGGAAGCAGAGACTAGAACTGAGCAGCCAATGATCCAGTGGACGAAACAAATGCCAGTAGCAGAAAAGCCATAGATGGAGTGCATATTGGACAAGAGAGTGGGTAAGAAGACTAGGAGGAAAGAGTACTATGAGTATCTGGTCAAGTGGAAGAACCACCCAGTAGAATATGCCAGCTGGGAGACTGAAGCAGTGATACAAAAGCATGGACAGACTGTGTGAGAGCTCATGGAGAGGAGCCGATGAAAATTTTCAAGCTAAGGAGTATGATGGAGGAGCATCGCCAACACATCAAGCGAGCCAGCACATCGAGCGGAAGACAGCTGGATAAGCCAACACACATTTTGAAACCACTTTGGGATTGTTGCGTGATCTTAAATGATTCATTTAAGAGACGATGCACTTGTATATTGTAATGGACCTTGAGCGGATAACTCTCATCCTTAGGTAGATGTGGCATTTAAAATAGTTAATGATGGTAGATAGAATAGTTAAGTCTATATTGGATAGTTTAGAGTTCGAGAGGGAAACCGGATATAGACACCCTCATTGTGTATTGTAACATTATCGAAGCAGGAGAGAAAGAAGAGCAAGCAGAGAGAATTGTATGAAGAACACCCATGTATAGCTATTGAATTAATAAAAGAAAGCTTTGATTCAAATCCATGGTTATGTGTCTATTCTCTCTGTGGTTATGCTCATGAATATTTGCTTCCTGTCATACATGTGCTTTTATATGCTCTGTATGTGATTTCATAGTTGAATTGAAGTCTGAGAGGGTGAATGAATGAGTTTCAATTGTTTCTCTAAGTAAGCCGGAAGATTCCTGCAAGGGGTGCAGTTGAATTGTCTGCAAGGAGTGCGTTGAAAAAAAAGTTCACTTAGAGAAAGATTTTTTTCTCATTTCCTCTAGAGTGTAGATAGGCACAGTGCCATGCAAGGAGTGCGCAGGCCAAGTGAAGTCTCAGAGTTGCGATTCTGAGTGGAATATTGAAAGACTACTGTTGCAGGGGTACGCAGAGTCGAAATTCTTCAACACTTAGACGTTGTTGAAGATTTGCCACAAGGAGTGCACGCAGGAAGTTCTCAAAAGGACTTGAGAAGCGGAAGGAAGCTCGTGAGGAGTAGGCCTTCGAATTCATTGAAGGATAAGTGCAGGGGAGTTGCTGTGAAATGTTCGAAGGAAGCGTCACAGGTTGGCGAGCAGACCATGAGTCTCGTAGAGAGACACTTCTTCCTTTTCGTGGATTTTCACAAGGAAGAACAGATGGAGCCGTTGGATCTCTCGGAGATGCAAGTTAGCTACAACACACGCGTGGAGAGGATTCAAATCTCAGGAGAGGTAGCACAATTCATCCAAGACGGTCAGGTCGGTGGATTGTTCACGAGATCGCCTATCGGGACCTCGTGAGGAAAGTGCCTAAGCAAAGGTAAGGAGAGTTGTGAGATTGCAAGGAGCGAGATCTTGACTACTCCGAGGATAGGGTGTAGTCACAGGAGTTGACAAGCGAACAGGTGGCACCGTGGATCTCGGGAACTTGTAGGTGGAAGGTTTGAGAGATTGGCGTTAAAAGTCGCGAGTATGCGAAGAAGCGAAGTGGCGAGAGGATCAGGAGCATCCATCTGAACGAGACAGGTGGCGGAGATCTAAGGGTCTCGTGAGAAAAGGCTTGAGCACTTGGCCACAAAAATCACGAAGTCACAAGGAAACGAGGTCGTGAGTCTCGGCACCTCGGACCTCGGAAGTCGACGGGGAAGTTGTTAAACCACACAAGTAGCGAAGTCGCGAGGGAGTGAGGTCGCAATAGCGCGGAAATCCCGAGTGAAGTGACGGGTGTGGATGGGTCAAGTCACAAGTGCGTATCGGAGTCTCGGTACCTCAGGCATCGAAGGTCGAAAAACCAAAAGGTTGGTATCGCGAGTAGCGAGGTCGCGAGTTACGATCCACTGATGAGTTAAGGAAGGGGATCACGCGACCAAGAGAATTTGTGGGTAGGAAGATTCCGAAGGGAATCAGGAGAACCTTTGAGTTCTTCGGGCCGAGAAGAGAGGAAGGTCCTCTGTGAGCAGATGTGCATGACGAAGCAAAGTGCGCGGCTGCGCCATAGTACAAAAGGATGTTGTGTGTAGAATCCTATTTCTCATAGGGTCATCATTGCGAGATATAGTATGTATGAAACAACCAAAAGGTATGACTCAAGATCACAAAAGTAAATTTGTTTGCATGCTAAATAATTCATTGTATGGACTAATGGTACCCAGGAAAATATACAAGAGGTTTAAATCCTTCACAATGAGTTAGAATTTTTCAAAGGATAGTTCTTTGCTGATGATGTACTTGATGCAAGCCGAAGCATTTATAAAATGAGTAAGAGAATGACTCACTTGGACATGAGAATTTAGATGAGGGATCAATGAAAAGAAAAACAAATTATGGGCATGGAAGTACACATAGATATTAATGGTAAGTTGTGGTTGGAGTTCAATATGAACATTGTAAAACCAGTTTTTATCCCTCTTTCTTTCCATTATAAGTTTTCTTCAAGCATAGGTTCTGTCTATAAAGAAGAAAAGATTATGTCTCATGTGTGTAAGTTGAGTAGGAGGTCTATTGTATGTGATGAAATGGTCATGACCAGATGTTTCACATGTTAATGATGTTGTTATATATTCAACTTTTGCAGTGAAATGGGTGCTTAGGTGTTTGAGAAGCACAAATGTCACCTATAATGGTTACACTGAGATGGTCTGTGGTAATTGTAATGTATATTTTACAGGTGTCTTGGATAGAAGAGATCTATCACTAAATATGTCTCACAACACAGTTGTGGAAAACATGTTGAAGGTGGAGTGATCCCTCAAGAAATCCAAACTTGTGCAAGTCACACAAGAAAGAT
>ML854073.1:17722-29057 GCA_009831015.1 Picea engelmannii
AATAGTATGCGAGACTTTACAAGACTTTTAATGTTAACTTGAAATACTTTTTGATGGGATATTTATCGTGTAAACAAGTTTTAATTAGATGGTCATTAAATTTCTAAGGTTTTCTTAATGATCAAGAGTGATAATAAAACTTAGTCCATGGCACACCCACGGTCAAAGAAGCAAAAACCTACAAAAGAATATTAGAAGACTTTGGCACTCCAAATCCATGATCTACTTTTTTTTAACCCTAATCATTAAATTCAAAGAAATGTGGCCAACAATTTGGTGTTTGAACGCAAAACACTCCCAACGAAATACTCGGAATCCCCGTGATGGACAAAGCATGCAAAATGACAACGTGAGAAGGAGTGATCAACACACTGTAGGAGAGGGTAAAAAATTAGACTTATAGAGATCTCAACTTGGTTGGGAGGCTTATCCTCACCAAAGTTGTTCTACAAGCAATTTCGACATATAAGATGTGAGTGTTTCCAGATCCCAAAGGAATACTACAAAAGATAAGAGCCATTCAAAAGAGATTTCCTATGGTGAGGTGGGTGGTGGTAGCCTCTAAGAAGGCCATAGGTAACTAATGAAGCCTACGGGGAAAAAATCTGGTGGAGATAGGTCAAGGAAAACTCAGTACCACGACAAACATCTAGAAGGCCAAGTATGACCAGAACATCAACAATCAAGATCAAATTCAATTCATGGGTAGAAGGGAGGGATCAACTATGGATCAACTTTCTGGAATATGGAATCTAGCCTAGTGCAACAAGAACCATAGCTTCTGCGAAGTCGGGAATGGTCAAACAACTAGATTCTTGGTAGACGCATGGAAACAGGAACCCAAAATGGAAAATCCGGACACGGAGGAGCTACAATAGGAAATGACAGCACAAGGTAAAACAAACATCCATCACTACTGGAAGAAAATAATTGGAAATGATAGATGGAGAACCTGGAATAAACTCAACCCAGAAAATAGAGACTTTATCGCAACCCTAACGAAAGAGGTGGAAGAGGAACTCAGAAAAAGGAAAATTGTAGTCTCGGAGGATAAGAACAATTAAGGTGGGGCACAAAAAATGGTGGGGAATTCAACCTAAAATAAGCATGACATTACATCGTAGAGAAGGAATAAGATGACCCAATGCAATAGTTGGGAAAGATTTGGCACAACCCCCAATGGCCAAAAATCAAACTGTTTGAATGGTTAGTTCTCCACAACATAGGAAAGTATTAGGAAAAGGGGTTATATAGGTCCATCTCACTACCACCTATGTCAAGCTAAAGGGGAAACATCCAATCACCTCATTGATGAGTGCACCTACACAATAGAGCTATGGGTCTAGGTCGCCAACATATATCGCTAATCCAATAGGATCCAGGGCAACATCAGTGCAACCATCAACAATTGGAATGAGAGTTACAACGAAAATAAAATGGTGAACCTCTACTGGAAACTGTCATGAGGTATGATCATTTAGCCCCTCGGCACTATGGAAATAAAGCAACAGACGTATATTCATGAATGAAATATTACCGAAAGGAAAGCTCAAGGATACAATAATCTCACAAATACAAGAAATGGTTCAGAACCACAACTGTAAGAAGGAAAAAACGTAACTCACCACCCACGATACCTACATCCTGAAATTCTTTCACCTAAAAGATTGATGCAATAGCACAATGAATGCGCGGGTGCCACAATGCCAACTAGGAGACCGCAACTAGACCCCCCCGTCGGGGTTCCTCAAATTAAATTTTGATGGGGAAAAAAAGGGGAACCCATCATAGGTAGGGGTGGGAGGGGTGATCAAAGACAGTGGTGGTAACATCATCCAGATGTACACTTGGAGTATGGGAAACTCAACCAACAACGCAACGAAATTTGGAGCCCGAGAGATTTGCCTTGAAATCCTAATATGTGAAAGGATGACAAACACTATGGTGGAAGGCGATTCCACCCTGGTCA
Source organism: Picea engelmannii (assembly GCA_009831015.1). NCBI lineage: Eukaryota > Viridiplantae > Streptophyta > Pinopsida > Pinales > Pinaceae > Picea > Picea engelmannii. The sequence goes on from ML854073.1 coordinate 19,692, forward strand.
TCCACACATTGAAGAGACTCCAGAATGACACTAGAGTGGGCAAGGTTTAGATACACTAGTGACTAGCCCTTTCTCTACAAAAAATCGAGGAGCATCTCAGAAATATGAACACATTGGAGTTGTGATGGGTTCACAGGTCAATGGATGGACTAACGAACAAACTAGAAAATGAGGGAGTAGATAAGGACGATCGAGAACTAGACACTACCTAGATCAACATCCCGAATGGTCAATTCAGAATAGACTACAGTCACCTAGAGAGAAAATAATGTGAAGGCACTTGGAGCAATGAAGGTCACATTAACAAGGTGAGTGCAAGGCCCAATGGTGAGCATACAAAAATCATGCAGGATATGATTGCCGAACACTCGGTCACCAATCACCATGCAGGATCAACACAAACCACAGGCAGGAGTATGAAAGCAAGACCCTTATGAAAAAGAGGAATGGCGAAAGAACGAGGGAAAGTACAGATGACAAACCACATGCAATAAATGATTTAAGGCATGAGGGAGTGACATGGTCCAAAACCAATCCCCCTTTCCAAAGTATAGATATGAAGAGCAGGACAGTAGGATCTCAAGCGAGTAGGGGAAAGGACCCATACAAGGATAAAAGGCGAGTCATCATGATCATACAAGCCACAACTAGAATAAAGGACGGGAATGATTACCACTTCAGGAAAGCCATGATTGGAAGGACAAGATCACAATAGGAGAAGCTCAATAAGAGGGATGATAGCATAAAAAAATGCAATCAAAAGGAGCACAACCATAGGGACTACCACAGATACAAGGATGGGGAAAGGAAGAATTGTTGCAAAGAGAGGTACAAGATGAATAACTAGGAAAGGATCTATGACAGACCAATCGGGATGGTGCGAATGAAGAGAACACACAGGAATATGAATCCCCTTGGAAATGAAGCCTCGAATAGTCCACGTTGAGTGTCAAGAATGGAACAAACCGAATAATATGCAGAGGGCACTTGCCAAACTCTGGTAGCGCTCAAAGGAAAAGAGACCATCATCTGCTAGGAAAAGGAAACAAAAGAAAAACCCAAAGGCAAAGCTTGGGATGCATTAGCATAGGAATCAGACTAGGTAAATGATCAAGGGGCCACACATCCTAAATAAACCCTCTACCATAAAACAATGGAGATGGCGTGGTTAACAAATATGATGACCTGCAAAGTTATTTCAAAAATGTAATATGCCAGACGGGAGGATCACAAGGAACTCAAGAAAATGTTGGAAGAGAGCCTGAGTAAACTTATCATTTTGGAAACTATTACCAAACTCTTATTTGAGGTTGGTGGATCAATTTTACCTCTACCTTCGCTATGTCCACCTCATAGACATCACAAGAGTCAATGGACATGGTGCACCAACCCACATTAGGAAGACTCGCAGGATCCCTGAGAAGGAGGATAGCAAGAGCCAAGTGGATGGCTGGGAGAAGCACATCATTGTCCTCGACTAGTAAATGGTTAGCCGAATGGTTAGTTTATCCACTACCCTCTCAGGCTTAGTAGGTTAACGCAACTTTTGTTTCTTATGTTTGTTTACTTTTACTTTTCAAATCTAGTTATGGTGAGACTAGCCTGGTTTCCCCGGTGGCAAACCCATCCCACCCCTCATACATAGCAGTAAGCGCAACTTGGGAACCTCTGGTCTGGTTTCATACTAGGTAGACTAGGAGGCCTCCCCTTTTTTGTATCATATTCCTTTTGCAGTAATACAACTTCTTACACTCATTTACAAAAAAAAACGAGTGATAATAAAAACTTAGGTTTATTATAGGTTTGTGATTATGATAAAATTAATATGAACATGTAATATCAATATAGACCCTAAGGTATGATTTATAAATATGTGTAGATATGTAATTTTCATTTATTCTTAAAAACAAAAATTAGGGTTTGTGACATAAAATTTTCAAATGATAAATATAATCAAACATTATATCTTCTAAGGAACAATGCTTTTCTCATTATTTGGCACGAGAGGTTCATTATAATTAATAGGAATTGGTGCATATAACCTCTTAAATTGCACCATTTTCTAAATTATGGCATGTACCACTTAGTAAGTTCAAAATAATGCTGTGCACCAATATGTGTATATTTTAATTAATTAAAAAAAATTAGATTTCAATTAATGATCTCGAAATCAAATATATTTTATAATAACATTGTTTTTTTTATATTTGTTTTAATTGAATTTTTCTATAATGATTCTCTTAATGTGTTACCGATTGAATTCGACCTTTGTTATTTGTAACAATGTAAATCATTCATATATTAATTAATTAGCAATGAAATATTTTACAAGAGTCTACAATGCAATAAAAGAATAAATCTATTTTATTATATATGAATAAGAGACCCATGGTCATACAAAAATGGGACAATGTAAAGGTATTGAATAATAAAAATGAAACTAGTACATAATTATTACACTTATTGGTAGCATGTTCTTATGCAATCGGGAGTACATATAACAAAATCCCTAATATTCATAGAAAAGTACTCCAAAGCATACAACTTACAATAACATTCAATTATATTTATTTTTGCTTATCACTTGAGTCACATGCCTCATTTCTTCATCATTTGTAGGATATATTGGACTTTGTTTATATAATCTAATGTTTTATGGATCGACATTTTTTTTATGTTCATCATGTTAGGGTTCCATCTACAAACATAGAAATAATGTGTAATAAGTAAATCTACATTTATATAGTAGAATATACATAATTCTGTAAATCAAAAAGTGTACCATGGAGGACATTGTTCAATAAAATATAAACACTCATTTGAAGCTTTGTAGCATGTCATCTCTCAAAATCCCTTATGTTTGTTGCGCTACATACTTTGTTTCTTCCATGTTTAATATCACATGAAAAAGAATAGTTGATATAATTAATATAAATGTTTCTTCTTATTCCATTAGTTATAAAATGAGGAAGGTTAAACAACATAGTTACTTACAAATTTTTCAATTAAACCTTCATACTTAAACATATACTCACAACCCATAATTAACCTAATGTATGTAACATTCCCTTCAGATACATAATTAAGTTAAAAAAAATAACAATATAACCCAATATTTTTTTATTTTTTTTATACACAACCGAGTGAAAAAAATAATCACTACAATTTATTTTTAAAAAAATACCTAGCACCCAAATTAACAAATGGTAGACAATATGGATTTATTGAACATCAATCTTCTTAGTACTAATACTATACTCACCTTTAACCCATTCAACTATGCATTCTCAATAATTAAATTGTTTTATATATCATCAACAACATATTACAATTCCACAATTCCAAGAATGTACATAAATATAATTAACTAAAATTTATAATATAAAAGATAAACATATTATATTTTTCAATAAAATACCTTACTAATTTCAAACTTAATATACGTTCAGTAATCCAATTGAATGTGGGTATGTTTCCAATTGTATTGAACTCCTATTGTCTTGCATCGATTAATAACAACTATGACAATTAATTAAATTATTATCCAACCAAATTCAATTGTTATACTATAACTAGTTATTTCTTATTGAAAAGTCATGAATATGAATAATAAAAAATACACTATACTAGATAAATAATAAACTTACCATAGTTAAAGAGGCGCATAAAAGTATTCAATATAATATCAACCATTGTTATCATTTCATACGGATATSAATTTGTAAGACAAATATHTGYTCTTMTACAATGTTTAAACCTVAGGATTCCYAAGAGATATTAMTTTATAATTGGTCAATATGATAAACAATAATAAGTTCACCATTACATGATTCAATTAGGCCCCAAATTTTAATAGAGGTTTTACTGTTTTTGAAACAATCTGATGATTTAAGTATTACCAGGAGAGGAAGGAAAACACCAAGTAAATAACAAAATTTTATGAAGAGGTTGATATAAATATGAGTAGGATGTAAGTTATTATAAGCTCGTAATTTAATTCATATATTCAACTTAACAAATATCACTTACACATTCAGAACAAGACTTCATTAATAATTCTTTAATGTGAGATCAAAGGGACCTTAGAAGACAAAGATTTCCACGTTGGATGTCAACAATTTAGATAGTATTAAAACTTGATGAGGTGACATATAATTGTTGATCCACACTACCATATTTCATTAGTAGAGTAACCGGTGAAGACCGAAATGAGTAATCATTAGTTACATTCTCCCATTCTGTTTACGAGAATTTTAATTCCCAATATATTCGAGTGATGCGCCTGGACTTACCATGGATAGAGTGCATATACAGATATCGTGGATCTTTCAAAAAAGTAATCGTTAACCATGCATTCATGTTATAGAGTGAGTGCAAGTAGGCTGTGACATGGATGTTGCCACACCTTTGTCTCAATTGTTGTGACAATTTACTCTTTATGTGATTTGGATTAGCAAGCATCTTCAAACGTATATCCACTCACAAAAACACTTTTAATAATCCATATAGATAGCATCCATATTGAAATCATCATATATACATGTAAATCAATACTCAAAACGCAACCAAATACAAGTCCACTCCTTTATGCCATCAATTTCATCAACCTGTCATGCATCGTGCACACTCATGAAAAATCATCAATAGTACCTGTGGAAACATATATACATGTAGAAATTAACATAATCACAATGAAATCATAAAATAACTCATAAGGAAAGCATAATCATAATGTATCATAACCAAATCACTTACTCACAAGTGTTCTCAAATAATAATTCAGTATAAAATGTGTTTAGTAGGATTGGATGTTACATACACCCCCTCTTGTTTTAAACTTCTTCCGGAAGTTTGTACAATATAAGTAATGGTAGTAATAAATTTGTTTGATACAAATATACATATCTAATCTATCAAACAAATAAGGAAACAATTCATGGATCCCATATGCATCCTCTCATGTAGTCAAATTTGGACTATAATTGTCCCACTGGACCTTCACCTGATCGACTATTTGACGTTGTAGTTGTTGGGTGTAATGGTTTAGAATGTGGATTGCCTGTGCCATGAGAGAACCCTCATCCAACATCTGCAAATAACTCATGTCAATAACATGTGACAGATCTGAAATATAATGTTACAAAACCGAAGCATGAAATACATCATGCATACGCCTCAAATAATTGGAGAACAACGCTAGTCGGTAAGCCACAGGTCCTTTCTTCTTCATAACTTTAAAATGTCCCACAAACGGAGGAGAGAGATTATAACCCTTTCCAAACTTGATCAAACTCTTGTGGGACTTCACCCGCAAGAAAAATTTGTCTGCAATATCATAAATACAGTCAATGAGATGTGCATCAACATAAATATTTTTTCAAGCTTGTGCTTCTTTAATCCTTTCTCTTTTCATTCACATTTGTTCCTCCATTTATTGGATCCCTTCCTGTCCCACCAAGACCCAATCCTCAAGTCGATCCCAACTCAACGATGTCTGAAATGGTCGTCCATAAATAAAATCAAATGGTGTCATCTTTATCGTACTCTGATAATTGTTGTTGTACGAAAACTCTACTAATGGAAAGAAGTCTTCCCAACTGTTTTGTTGATCCATCACATACATCCAAAAAATATACTCGAATATCTAGTTTGTTCTTTCTATTTTTCCATCTGTTTCTGGGTGATATGTTGTACTAAGATTCAATTGTGTTCCCAAAGCCTCTAGGAAACTAGTCCAAAATGTCCAGTAAGCATTGATCCTCGATTGGATATAATCCTTCTTGGTACAGTGTGTAATATCACAATATCACTAACAAATACTCTAGATATTTGGACTATCATATGTCGTACTCACTGGAATAAAGTGTGCACTCTTCATCAAAGCGTCAACTACCAAAAAAATCAAATCGTGTCTCCTTACCATCAGTAGCAATCCAACGATAAAATCCATCGAAATGACTTTCCATTTCAATTCAGGAATCGTTTGTCATTGTAAAAATCTTGTTGGATGTCTATGTTCAACCTTCACTTGCTGACATTCTAGACATATCACCATGTAACTAAGTATGCCCACTTTCATTCATTTTGAGAAGAATAAAGGCTTAAGGTTTGTCTTCATCTTCATGACTCCCGAATCAACCTTGTACACTACTCGACGAGCTTCGCTGAAAATAAAATTCCTTAGTTTGTCGTTATGAGGTACATAAATTATGTCGTTATACCTCAACAATCCATCATTTTCCAATGAATAACCTTCAAAATTTGGTATTATCATGGTATCTTGTTCAATATTATACTTAACTTCTTTATACCAATCATCATCTATCTGTAAAGTTAGAATCTTTTCTCTAAGATTCTTCTTAAGAGGAATCACTGAGAATATGTGTGGTCTCCGACTCAACGCATATGCTACTTTGTTCATCATTCCTATAATGCATGTAATCTCAAAGTCATATTCTTTAAGTAGCTATGACCAACGTCTTTGTCATGCGTTCAAGTCACTTTGATTAAAAATGTGTTGTAATCCACAATGGTCAGTCTTTAATTTGAATTTTCGTCAGATAAGGTAATGTCTCCAAACTCACAAAGCATATATGATTAATAATAACTCCAAATCATGTCTTGTGTAATTATTTTCATGCCTTCTTAATTTTCTTGAAATGTAAGTGATCACTTGATCGTGTTGCATCAACACTCCACCTAGACCTTCCTTGAATGCATCCATGCATACCAAGAATTATTTTTTCCATGTCACGAACCTTCAAAATCGGCGTTGTCATTAAAAAATCATTAATATTTTTAAATTATTCCCTGCATTTATCTGTCTATACGAATTTCTTATTTTTCCTCTGCAATTTTGTAATTGGATTTGCTACCTTCAAAAAACCCTCGATGAAGCATCGATAATAACCTTATAACACCATAAATCTAGATACTTCTTGTATGTTTTTCAATGCTTTCCATTCCATAATATCCTCAACCTTTGATGGATCCACAAAGATACCTTCTCCAGATATGATATGTCCCAAATAATGAATCTTCATTTGGTAAAACAATCATTTCTATAGTTTCTTATACAACTGGTTTTCTTTCAGACACTATAAAACCAATCTCAAGTGTTTGTGTGCTCTTCCTTCATCCGAGAATAAACCAGATAAATACAAGTAAAAAAAATTCCAAGTATTCTCAGAACAACTCATTCATCAAACTCATGAATATTCCCAGGTATTTCGTCAATACAAAAGGTAAAACAAAAACTCAGTGTATGAATATTGTCTTAAATGAGGTCTTAGGGATATCTTCCTCAATATGTAATTGATGATATCTTGATCTCAAGTCAATATTTCAAAACAATGTTTCTCCCTTCATATGATCAAAAAAATCATTAATCCTTGGCAACGGATATTGCATCTTGATCATAGGTTTGTTCAGTTGACCATAGTCAATGCAAAGCCTCCACGATTCATCCATTTTTCTAACAAAAATCACTGGTGCACCCGACAACGACACACTTGGACTTATAAGTCCCAAGTCTAGTAACTCCTTTAATTTCATTGTCAATAGCTGCAATTCAAGTGTCGACATCCAATATGGAATTCTCACAATCGATTATGTTCCAGGTCTTAAGTCTATTTCAAGCTCCAATTCTGGGGCACCAAGGGGAAAGTCAAATTGGGGCGCACATGTTAACCTCAACTAAGTTGTATTTCATTGTGTTAGAGCACATAATATGTAAATAATTCGGTCCCTTATTATAAAAGGTGAACCTATCTCTAATACAAGGATATTTTTCATTTTCCAAAACTTATATCTTCCTTTTCTCTAGTTGTCTGATAGTTTCTTTGTTTCTTCTTACTTGGTTTTTTTCTGGGTTGTGCTCAAAAATGCCAGTGCACCTTTCTCAATGGATGCACCTTGGCTTCACTTTTTTTAATGATTCCACATCTGAGATTTAACCTATCCCTTCGGATTTTCAATATCTCAGGTGGCATTCCTCTTACTACAAGTTACTCAAGGCAAAAAGGAGGGGTGCACCATCTAGGTTTTGCACCCTTGATAGGGTTTTTCTTTTTAACTCTCGGGAATGAAAGAAGTGAGACCTCGTCAATGGCAACACTAAGACTCTACATTTGGTCACCATGACTCATACTGAGATAGTCTATCCCTTTGGATAACCTCATTCCATGCCAGCATTGGTTTCAATCTATTTTTTCTTCCCCACAAGAGTGAGGCGCTCCATCTTAGAAATGTGCCCTTCCTCGATTTTTGGGGAAAATACCGTAAGTTTTTAGATGTGCAATCTAAGGGAATAGATCTACTTCTCAAGAAGATCAATTGGTAATGGAGCTTGAAGATCCAAGGAGAAGCTTCATATCTTGAGTATCAGCCCAATTGTTTTTTAGTTTTCATGATTTCCAGTCTAGATCACACCCTTCTCATGGTTTCCTTATCAATATTGATGGGTGCATAGGTCTACTAGCCCAAAGGGCACAGAAATATCCACCACCAAGAGAGGATATTCACAAATATATCATCCTAAAGACCTCTCCCCCTATTTCTTCTCTCCACCTTTGCTCCAAGGCATTGCACACTGTGTTCCCACAACAAAACTTGACCCATATTTTCTTTCAAAGCCAAGTTACTTTTTTCTTGAATACTTCATTTTTCCTGAATATGCCTCCTAGAAGAGATCCCTTACGAGTGGAATCAGACTATAATACACTACTACATTTGGGTCAAATTCCGACGGCGTGTTCGACGCAATTGCGACTTTCTATTGTCGAAAGACCGACAAACCTTGGACCCCCTCAAACGTCGTTTCACGTGACGTCGTTTTTCCGACGGCCTAATTTTCGTCTCTCTTGCGACGTTTCAAACGTCGCACGAAAGACGTTGCAAACGTCGCAAGAGAGACGTTGCAAACGTCGCAAGACCGACGTGTCAAACGTCGCAAGACCGACGTGTCAAACGTCGCAAGACCGACGTTTCAAACGTCGCAAGAGAGACGTTGCAAACATGGCAAGACCGGCGTTTCAAACGTGGCAAGAGAGACGTTTCAAACGTCGCAAGAGAGATGTTGCAGACGTCGCAAGAGAGACGTTGCAGACGTCGCACGAGAGACGTTGCAAACGTCGCAAGACCGACGTGTCAAACGTCTCAAGACCGACGTTTCAAACGTGGCAAGAGAGACATTGCAAACATATTAGCGACACTCCAAAATGTCGCAATAGCGACCTTCTTGTAGGTATTTAAAAAAAAATACAATATCAGTACTAAGAGGGACAGGTACATTAACCTTTGCTAAGATACTAGCCATATCAATATTTAAATCTATATCATCAGTCTATATTTAAGAAACTCAGATTT